>SKCR01036249.1:0-258117 GCA_019454045.1 Zanthoxylum bungeanum
TCAGAACAAGGGATTGGATCCTTATGCGATGATGTTGAAGTTGAAGGATCTTCATAGATCTAATCTTAGATCTCAGAAGTATGATTTGCAAAAGAAGCTCTTTCGCTCTCGAATGTCAGAGGGTACATCTGTCGAACACTACGTGTCGCAGATGATTATAGACATCGAACAGCTAGGTCAACTGGGCATTACCTTTGAGGCCGAGACTTCCATAGATTTGATCTTACAGTCTCTGCCCGATTGTTGGGGCGGGTTCTTCATGAATTATAATATGATGAACCAAGAGAAAACTCTTGGAGAGTTAATGGCTATGCTGAAAGAGGCAGAGCCAAAGCTTCTGAATGGCAAGAAGCGCGAGGCGCATCTTAATTCGACATCCAAAAAGGCCAAGGTTTGGCCGAAGTCTTATGGGGGTGAAAAAGAAAAAGAAGGGCAAGGCTCAATCGTCACGGTCTTCTGGGAAGACAAATGATAAATCCGAAGACGTCTGCCTACACTGTGGAAAACGGGGTCACTGGAAGCGTGACTGTCGTAAGTACAATTTGGACTTGGAGGAAGCGAAGGCGGGCAAGGCTCCGGCTTCAGGTATGTTTGTTATTGAAATAAACATGTCCACTACTAGTTTTAAAAATTAGACTTTTGATACTGGATGTGGTACTCACATATGTACTGATGTGCAAGATCTGCAGATTATCAGGAGACTGGCTTCAGGTGAGACCGACCTACGAGTCGGAAATGGGACGAGAGTCACTGTTTTGGCCGTTGACACCTATGTTTTGGATCTGCCCTCGGGGCATGTACTTACATTAGGAGACTATTATTTTGTACCTAGTTTGACTAGGAATATCATATTTGTATCTAGTTTAACCCGATGCGGGTATACCTTTGTATTCAGGAACACTGGGTGTTCTGTATATAAAGATGATATTGAAATATGTACATCAGATGTGAATAATGGTCTTTATATTTTGAATATAAATGAATCTCAAACATATAACATGACAAATAAAAAGCTCAAATTGAGTAAAACAGATGAGACTTATTTGTGGCATTGTCGTTTGGGACACATTAACAAGACTCATATATCCACTCTTTCGAAGAATGGATACTTGGACGGATTTTATCCTAATTCATATGATGTCTGTGAATCTTGTTTATTAGGCAAAATGCCTAAAACACCTTTTAGTGGTAAAGATGTACGTGCCACCGAGCTGTTAGCCCTCGTTCATAGTGACGTATGCGGGCCCATGTCTAGCCAGGCTAGAGGTGGATACGAATACTTCGTAACCTTTACGGATGATGCATCACGTTATGGTTAAGTGTATCTTATGAAACACAAGTCAGAAACTTTTGAGAAATTCAAAGAGTTTCGACACGAAGTAGAAATAGACTGGTAAAAGTATTAGAACATTACGGTCGGACCGTGGTGGAGAATACTTAAGCAATGAGTTTCAAGATTACTTAAAAGAATATGGTATTCTTTCACAGTGGACACCTCCCGAAACACCTCAATTGAATGGTGTGTCCGAACGGAGAAACCGAACTTTGTTGGATATGGTAAGGTCATTGATGAGTCGCACAGAGCTACCGATTTCCTTCTGGGGATACTCATTAAACAGTGCAATACTTATTTTGAATAAGGTTCTGTCAAAGTCTGTTGGATAGACTCCATATGAAATATGGACAAGAAAGAAATCGAGTTTCTCATTCCTGAAGATTTGGGGATGTTAGGCATATGTTAAACGTTTGGATATTACCAAACTAGAACCCAAATCGGATAAGTGCCTATTTGTAGGTTATCCTAGGGAAACCAAAGGATATTACTTCTACAACCTACAAAAGAACAAAATATTTGTTGCTCTTCATGCAGTTTTCCTAGAAAATGAATTCATGAATGCAGTGGTAAGTGGGAGGAAAGTAGAACTCGATGAAAATTGGAGTGATACTGTTCCTGGGACCGACCCCCTCACGGAACACGAATAGTCCATCAGGGATGAGACTGTTCCACAATCTTCTTATAAACAAGAACCGCGTAAGTGGGAGAGAGTCAAAAAAAAACCTGAGAGGTATGGGTTTCTGATATCACCTCATGTAGATATTAATCTTATTGAGGAAGATGAACCGGTTACGTATGAGGAAGCGATACAAGGTATCGACTCCGCTTTATGGCAAGGAGCCATGAAGTCGAAATGGATTCCATGTATACCAACCAAGTTTGGACACTAGTTGATGCATCAGAAGGCATTAATTAAGCATATTGGTTGTAAATGGGTCTTCAAAAGGAAGATGGACATGGAAGGCAACATACAAACGTATAAAGCTAGGCTTGTAGCTAAAGGTTATTGTCAACGACATGGTTTCGATTACGATGAGAATTTTTCACCCGTTGCCATGATGAAATCCATTCGGATAATGCTTGTTATTGCTGCATATTCGATTAAGAATTATGACAGATGGATGTCAAAACCGCTTTCCTTAACGGAAACCTTTTGGAGGATGTTTATATGTAACAGCCTGATGGTTTTCTCATACCATAACATGCAAACAAGGTTTGCAAGTTAAACCGGTCCATTTATGGATTAAAGCAAGCATCGCGTTATTGGAACCAACGTTTTGATGAGATTATAAAAGAATATGATTTCATTCAAAACGAAGATGATTCTTGTGTATATAAGAAGGTTAGTGGGAGCGTACTGACATATATTGTCCTATACGTTGATGATGTATTGCTTCTTGGCAATGACATTCCCATGCTACAATCGGTGAAAGCTTGGCTTTCATTAAAATTCTCCATAAAAGACCTGGGAGAGGCAGCCTTTATTCTAGGAATAAGGATCTACCGGGATAGATCTAGAAAGTTGCTTGGACTTCCCAGAGCTCGTACATTGACAAAGTGTTGAAGAGATTCAACATGGATCAGTCCAAGAGGGGGCTGCTTCCGGTGTCACATGGCGTCTCTCTATCTAAGGATGTGTCCTAAAACTCAAGATGAAAAAGATGTAATGATTCAGATCATGTTTGCTTCCGCAATCGGATCGATCATGTACGCCATGATATGTACGCGACCTGATGTCTCATATACTTTGAGCATGTGCAGTCACTATCAGGCCGATCTAGGTGATTGTCACTGAATTGCTGTAAAGAACATCCTTAAAGTATCTTAGACGAACTAATGATGCTATCTTAGTCTATGGGGAAGGAGAACTTGAGGTGACTAGGTTCGCCGATGCAAGTTTCCAAACCGATAAAGACGATTGTAAGTCGCAATCAGGGTATATATTTTGTTTGAACAACGGAGCAGTGAGCTGGAAATCCTCCAAGTAAGAGACTGTTGCCGATTCAACAACAGAAGCAGAATATACTGATGCAGCTGAGGCAGCAAAAGAAGCAGTTTGGATCCGTAAATTCCTAATTGGATTAGGAGTAGTTCCGTTAGCAGCTGAGCCCGTACATTTGTATTGTGACAATAATGGGGCTATAGCATAGGCTAAGGAACCACAGTCTCATCAACGATCCAAGCATGTACTTTGATGTTTTCGTCTGATTCATGAGATCATACATCATGGTGATGTGAAGATCGATAAGATCGCATCAGATGATAACATTGCAGATACGCTGACGAAAGCTATATCTCAACAAAAGTTTGAGCGACATGTACATAGTTCAGGTGTTAGATACCTGAGTGATTGGCTATAGGCCAAGTGGGAGATTGTTGGACAATTATGACCCATAGCATCACTATTTGTAAAGAACAATGTGTTTTTGTACAAATTAACTATGTGACAAAATGAAATTGCTATTTTATCATTATTGTAATTATATTTCTTGGATATATATAATGATAAAAGTCCATATGGTTAAATCAGATTAATAAGATATTAGATAGTATTAATCCATGAACGGTTTAATCATTAAATATCCCTAGTCGTAGTTTTATCAAGACTGGACATCGATAATGCGGAATAGACTAGTATTACATTTGTGCGCGTTATGGAAGCTTAACAGTATAGTTCTCATATATTTAGGTATTGGATACTTATGCAAATGTAATAAGAGGTTCTGTTAGCTGTTGGACCGGTAACAGTTTCGCTCTGGATAGACCCCATCGGAATCTCATTGGTAGTATGACTATATGTCTATGGGAATCCGAATCAGGGTACGTGTATATGATCTTTAACATGAGACTTACATCGCTATTACTTGTGATAATCAGTTTACTTTGATATTGGTCGTCTGGAGCTTTAACAGGTTCTGTGTACGCCTCTATTGGGTCTACTAAGAATCGTAGTGTATTGGATGTGAAGTCAAGATGAGAGTATCACTTCAGTCATATGGAGATGATGGTCACACAGGATACGAAACTAGTACTCTTAAAAGCTGCAACTATCGGGAAAGTATGACTAGGTCATGACTTTTCGATTACAGAGATTAGTTACGCGGGATCTGATATATGCTTCGTACATGGCAGACACAGAGCCAACCCTTGGCCTAACATGTGACATCCGATACTGGATCATATTATGCATTACATTTTATTACTATGCCTGATACATATTATTTTCCTCGGGGAATATTTCTAGAGAATTGGGTAGGCACGATGTTTTGCTAGAAGCCAACCATGTCTTGTAAATCGGTGAGAACGTGGTACGGGGTACCGCACATGTTCGGATGGTCCGATGACCGTATTTACTGCCAATATATCCAGGAATCTCTTGGGTCGCTTCTGAAAGATTCACCAATGACATTTGACTCAAATTGAATTAATATGGGATTAATTATGAGGGAGAAAATTAATCTGAGATTAATTGCGGCAAAATTAATCTGGGATTAAATTCGTATAGAAGAGAGAATGAGATTCATTTGGAATTAATCGATAGAATAAATTTAATAGTTAAATTAGATTTTTCTATTTAATTTATTAATTTGGGCTAAAATAATATATCAGTACGAAATTAAAATTGGATTTTAATTCGAGCGATCTAATTAATTTTGAATTAATTCGTAAGCGACTATCGTAATAATTTTGCTAGGCATAATTATTTAATTAAATTAGATTTAATTATAGGGCGATGACAAATTCATTTAATTCAGAATTACACAAACCCGGGCCTAAGCTAAGTTGTGTGTTGGACAAGCCAACTTAAATTTGGAATTTAAAAGTGATGGGACCACTTGACTTACATCAACTTTAGACATTTGATGGAAGTAGTTGAGCTTTAATTAATTGAAATCATTTAATCACACAACAACCAAGTTTGGAACTATTCACTCATCTCTCTATTTTTCTCTCAAATTGCCGATTCTTCCTCTCATGGGAATGAAATTTTTGCTTCAAAAATTTCTAAGAGCTAGCACTTGAGGAGTCTAATGAGGTGTTAGGGAAACTCACCCAAGAGTTTAACAACAAATCAAAAGCTTGGAGCTTCATCCATTCAAAGAAATTTCGAATTTCTCACAAAATCAATGTAAGCCATTCCGCAACTTTTACTTGATTAATTCACACACAAATCATGTTTAGGATCTTAGAAGCATGTCTTATAGACTAACACGTATATGCCCTCGAAATCTCTATAAGACCTCCCAATAAAAATTCGCTAATTTCAAGTTTTCCGTTAAATATTCAGATGTATCCATTAGCTTCGTAGAGTAGCGTATTGATATAAATTGAATTATTTGGGTATGAGTATATTGAATATATATATATATATAATGATGTATATAAATTGAATTATTTGGATTACTTTATAATGATGTTTTAAGATTATTGAAATTGGAATCATTGAGATCAGACTTAATCTGATTGTCTAGGGAAGATCTATAACTTTATCAAAGTTAAGTTTATGATAGTTAGGAGATGGTATTGAGATCAAAGTTTCGAGAGTATGCATAGATAAGTTAATCGACTACCACATGTATGGACTTTTGGTTAATGATATGATATGCAGTGAAATGTTTGGTGAGTTTGATGTCTACGTGAGTGTATTGATGTACGTAAGTGTTTGAACTCGTTATGATATGTGTGAAAATTGATGCTTTTATTTTCCTTTATTCTATATTGTTAATAGACATATACTTCTAATCCACTGTATACATATTATTTGAATATGTTTTCTGACTTCACTTATGGTTGCGAATTTCTAGAATAGGTTCTAGAATGTAAGTAGACTTGGATATTGTTAGATTAGTCTAAACCATCGGGAATTATTATTCCGTTTTTCTTAAAAATCAAGATGGTTAGTGACTTAGTTGCTAAGTCACGATATGTAATCTAAATAGATATATATTTTAGGATATAATTGTCTAGAGAGAATAGTTTCTTGTGCAGTAAGAATTGACATAAATTAGTTCATGTCTCGAGATTCTTAACTGTTATTAAGAAAACTCCATTAGGTTTTTGTTTATCTTATAATAACGTTTCTTGGCTTTAGTGACTTTAGAAGTAACGTGTTTGACACAGTTTGCTAATCAATTATTTGTAATTGTTGTGAATAATTGAAGGAAAATTATAAAGCTAAAGAAAGGAGATGTGTATAGTTGTGTATAGAGAATATCGATTCTCACAATATGACAACTGTAGGTATTGGATACCAGATCTCCCATCTAGTTATTTAAAATAATGTTTAATGATTGTTTTGATATTTGATATCAGAACTTGCGACTATTGGATAGTTACTTTTCCTTTATAAACAGTTGTTACATATTTTAATATGACTAGTAGTGTCATGATATAGAGATAAAACATTAAGAAGAATATTCGGTTAACTAAATAACTTAGAACAGTGCTTTATGAGATTTTATCATATAAGCATTAGATGCATATTCTGTATGGTAAAGGATGGTCTGATACAAGATCACACCATATATCCTTATCCATTTAATGAATATTGTATTCAGGATGTGATTAAATCTCATTTAACCAATGATCATCATTGGACCACAGATTTATTAAACTAATACATTGGATATATGTAGTTTAATGAATTAGAAATTGCCTTGGATAGTTTTCTTTACTTCGTAACTTAGTTAATGAATTGTCATTACTTGGTTACGTGTTTATAAAAGAATATATATTGAACGTCTTGAATGGTTCGAGAACTTTCAATATGTTTCTGATGAAACACATATAGAATATTTTGAATGGTTCAAAGATATTCAATTTGAAGTGTTGGAAACTATATTTTTAAAATTTGTCGTGAGTCTTTGAAATGTTCAAGGATGTTTGATATGATCAAACATATCAATTTATGGCAATTAGTTTTAAAATTATTTAATGAATATGATTCTTACTCATTATTATTCTTCTACGATTCCATCGTGATGAAATTGGTCAGTGGGAGAAATCGAATCTTATATGATTTGATTTGTTTGATATTGAGTGTTACCGAATTAGTTTCAATACTCTTGGGGATATGCTCCAGTAACACTAATTCATTTTTTTTAATTAAGGTTCCATTAGTTTCTACAGGTACGTATATGATATGTATAAGTAGAAAATTCGAATCTTAAAAGGTTTAAGATTTGAATCTTTCTTTTATATAATGGTTATATAATTGAAAATGCTTGCGCCTCGAAGGTACAAGTAAAAATTTATAATTTATTCTATTTAATAGAATATTGTATTATATTTTATAGAATATATTTTCTACCATCTCGAGTAATAAAATAATTTTATTACTTGGTATGTAACATCGGATGTTGACCAATGTAGAAAAGACTTGACTTTTTTTTTTGATAAGGTAAGTATTATAACCAAAAGAAAACTATACAAAGAGCAAATGGGCATACCCCAGGCAACTAGAGAGGACAAGCCCTCCTAGAAGAAAAGCCGAAAGGCTACAAGAAAAGATCAACAGAAGATGTCATCGGGCAAGTGCCACGAAAGGTGAAGCCATTTATTGTCATAAGATGGTTTCACCTTGCGTAAAAAGCTAGCACGATTCCGAACATCAAAAACAATATCAAATAGAAGAGCAGAAACAGGCCGAAGAGGCATATCATGAGTGCGAGCATTCCTCTCCCTCCAAATATGGTAGACTGAGGCTGCAAAGGACAGACGAACCAATAGGTGACATAAAGAAGCATCGGTGAACTGACATAACCACTCAACAGTCTGACGCCAATCCCGGCGTCTCCAGTTTAACCCACACATAGCCAGAACAGACGACCATACCCTCGAAGAGAAAAGACACTGGAAAAAAAGATGATCAATGTCCTCACTTGAACAACCACAGAGAATACAACGTGAGCAAGAAGAGATGCCAAACCTCATCAAACTATCATGAGTACAAAGGCCTCCCTGAATAGACATCCAAAGAAGAAAGGAATGGCGGGGAATAGCCTTCCGGAACCAAACAACTCGAGACCAATGCATCAAGGTTCCCCTAGTCCGCATGGCATTCCAGGCACTATCCACAGAAAATCTCCCACTCCTATCATCCTCCCAAACTAGCACATCCTCCCTCAAACTAGAAGGAGACGGAAGATGGGACTGAGCCAAATCAACAAGGGCAGCAGACCTAGAAGGGGGCCAATGCCAAGCAGAATCAGAGATAATGGAAGCAACTGTGGCCATCCTATCCAAGCCAGAGTCATAAATCACTCTCTCACCCAACGTGTCCACAATCGGGCCCAGAGGATGCCAAAAATCAAACCACAATAAAGTCTTCTCACCATTCCCAATCCTAACTCTCATCCGCCGCCGGGACCAAGAACGAAGCTCCAAGATCTTACGCCAACTCCAAGAGCAGTCAGTAAGACAAGGGACCTCCCAAAAACTTCTCCCCCTCAACAAATAAGAGCGAACCCAATTCGACCAAGAGGAAACCTGGCCAGAACAAAGAAACCAAATGTGCTTAATAATAGCCGCTCTATTCCAAGAATCCAAACTCTTAATCCCCAGCCCCCCCTCCTTAAGAGGTAAACAAACTTTGCTCCAAGCCACTCTCACCCCAGAAGAGGTGAGCGCACTACCCTTCCAAAGAAAAGAACGCAGAATCGTCTCCACCTTCCTAATAACAGACTTAGGAAGAATAAATAAGGAAGACCTATAAACTTGAATGGAGAACAAAACAGACTTAATAAGCTGAAGCCGACCCGCATAAGAGAGATACTTACTACTCCAACTCTTAGCACGCATAACAATACGATCCACAAGAGAAGCACAATCAGAGGCCCGAAGTTTAGTAGAGATCAAAGGGACTCCCAAATACCGCACTGGAAGGATCCCTACTTGGAAACCCAAAACATGACCCAGATGGCCTTGAATGGTAGGAGAGATACCAGAAGAGAAGAATTGACTTTTAGCTGGATTCGGGATTAAACCTGATAAACCACTGAACTGCCCGAGACAATCCTTGATCAAGGAAACTGAGGATACATCTGCATTACAAAAAATCATAAGGTCATCCGCAAAGCAGAGATGAGTAAGACGTTCCTTAGAACACCGCCAGTGGAACTTGAAACCCGGATTAGTAGCCATATTACGAAGAAGACCTGACAATAGCCAAAACAAAGAGATAAGGAGACATAGGATCACCTTGTCGCAACCCACGACCCCCAGAGTAAAAACCATGCAACTCACCATTAATAGACACAGAGAACCTAGTAGAAGTCATACACTCCTGAATCCAACCCACCATTCTCTCTGGAATACCAACAATCCGCAAAACCTCAACCAAGAAATCCCAACGAATAGTGTCATAAGCTTTCATCAAGTCAATCTTAAGAGCACATCTCGGGGAACTGCCAGTCCGGTGATAATCCTGAACCAATTCCTGACACAAAAGAATATTGTCGCTGATACATCTTCCCGCAACAAAAGCAGATTGATTATGACTGATCACAGAAGGAAGGATAACCTTGATTCTATTCGCAATAAGTTTAGCAATACACTTGTAAATAGTATTACAACAAGAAATAGGCCTATAATCCTTAACCTGGGAAGGGTTAGGAATCTTAGGAATCAGAGCAATAGATGTAGCATTAACCTGCCTCAAAAGACGCCCAGAGGAAAAGAATGAGTGAATAGCACAAAGGACATCATTCCCCACAATATTCCAAGACTTCTTAAAGAAACCCGAATTAAACCCATCTGGGCCTGGAGCTTTATTGTCCTTCAACCCGAACATGACAGCCTTAATCTCCTCATCTGAAACCTCCCTGGAAAGAGCCTCACTCTGCTCAGCCGTCACATGTCTATTAATAGCAGATTGAAGGGCCACCCTATCAAAATCATGCTGACCATGCTGAGGACCTAAAAGGGTCTCAAAAAAAGAAACAATCTCACCTCTAACCAAAACATTATCCTCCACACGGGTCCCATCCTCCTTAGTTATAGAAGTAATCTTACTACGACCGTGAAAACTCTTCATAGCGGTAAAGAAGAATTTAGTATTCTGATCCCCAAGGTTAAGCCACTGAACACGAGATTTCTGTCTATTGAAGCCTTCCTCAGCCCGACTCAAATCACCATACAGTAACGAAAGACGAGCTTCTTTAGCTAGCAAAGCAGGGTCACTAGGGTAGTCCTGTAAAGCACACTACACTCTGTCCAACTCCTTCCTAATATCCAAAACTTGACACGGAATCTTAGAGAAATGCTCAACATTAAATTTCTTCAATGCCAACTTAACACTCTTCAGCTTACAACATAAACGGAACATCGGAGTACCAGGAACATCAATATCCCACGCCTTAGCCACAACAGAGAGAAAATCAGGATGATCAACCCAGAACTCAAACAACTTAAAGGGGATTTTCCTCTTAGGGAGCTCTGCAAGCTTAACAACCATAGGAGAATGATCAGAAATCCGGGGAGGAAGAAAGCGGGCAGAAGAACCCGAAAAGAGACACTCCCAAGAAGAATTAACAAGAACACGGTCCAACTTACGCCAAATAGGAGACTGAATCTGCTTATTAAACCAAGTAAACTAACAACCAGAGAACTGAAGATCATCCAACCCAGCCTGACCCAAACAGCAGCCCAAATCATATTTCCAAGCCGGCCAAGCCACAGACCCACCACAATGCTCAATCGGAGAGCGGATGGCATTGAAGTCTCCCAAAACAAGCCACGGGGAATCATAAAAAACACTACCACTAGAAGTCAGGTCAGCCCATAGATCCCGACGCTTCTCGTAGTCACACTCACCATAAACCACCGAAACTACACAATTCCACATCCCAGAAATATGAGTCACACTACAATGAATAACTTGAGCTGAAGAATGAATAATTCTAACATCAATGTCACTAGGGTTCCAACAAACCCAGATACGACCAAACGGGCTAATATCAGAGTGGCAAAAAAACTTCCATGAAGGATTAATCGCACGAGAGATATTCATAAAATTAACCTCCTTAACCTTGGTTTCAACTAAACCACACAACGAGAGCTTCTCATCACAAAGAAACCTCCTAACTTCAGCATGTTTTAATGGGTCATTGAGACCCCGAATGTTCCAACAACCAAAAATCATTAAAACAGAGAAGAATAGAGCCAAACCCAACAAATCAGCGTCGACGACCCCCCCTAGGGGACTGCCGTTTCTGACTCCTCTTACCACCAGAACCCTTTCTAGATTTGTTACCATAAGCCAATTTCTTGAAATCCAGAGAGTCAATAGCCTTATTAGCCAAACTGTTAACCATGGGAGTAGGCGAATCATAAGCTACAGAAGGCGAGCACTCAGCTAAATCAGGTTTAGGAAGATCCTCAACAAGACGTGAAGAAGCAAGGGAACACTCACCTTTCATATTTCCATCTGTCTCTACAGAAACTGTCTCAGAAGAAACCACAGGCAAGGAAAGAGCAACCAGAGTCGAATCCAACCCATTAGCAGAACATTCACCCAAAATAAGATTCATGTCAGCATACTGAGGCATATCACCACTCGACCTAACAGGAGTGGTCACAGAAGCTCCCTTACCATTCTTCTTTTTAGTGACCGGGATCCAGGCACCCGCCTGATCCTTAGTAGTGTCAACCATAACCGGAATAGAAGGCTTGGGAATTCCGGACTGAGAAGGTTTATTAACCTCCTTACTAGGAGCCTTTTTAGGGCAAGAATTCACCGAATGGCCAAAAACTTCACAAGTGGAACATTTCACAGGAACCCATTCAAACTCAACCCTAATAGGTACCCTAGTGCCATTAGGGTTTTGGAAAACAATCTCCTCGACAAGGGGGTTCCGAGCATCAATCTCCACACAAACACGAGCGAAACTGAGCCGTTTCCTGGAAAGGGTAATATGGTCAGCATTGAGAGGTCTCCCAACAGCACTAGCCACACAACTAATCCCTTTCGCCGTCCATAAAGTAAAGGGTAGATCAAAGAGTCTGATCCAGACCGGAACCTTGAACAAGTCCTCCTTAGTCAAAGATAATTCAGGATGCCAAAGTTTGAGAATCAACGGTCTATTAGCCATATGCCAAGGGGCTCCGTCCAACACCACACTAGCCTCTTGAAGGCTCTTAAATCTAAACAAAAAGAAACCATTATCGGAGGTAAGAACCTCAAGCAAACCTAGCCTTCCCCATAACTTGTGTGCAATAGAGTTGACAGTTTGAAAGGGTAGTCTTTTTCCCACAAAGTAACCAACTAATGTACTTCGCCAGTACACACTACCTTCTTCAATAACTTCAGCAGGGGGGCACACGACAACCTTACCATCAATAATATTTGGTTTGATAAAATGTAAAGCAGTTGAAGAACTTGACGAAACAAAAGGATCAACTCCTTTAGGTCCATTCAACGCGGAAGCATAACTCTTAGGGCAACCAGAATAACCCCCCTCTACAACTACAGGAGCCTCAAGCATAGCAACCTGACTCACACCCAAAGCATCACCAGTCACACTTCTACTTGTCCACTGGGCAACATTCTGCCCCAAAACAACACCATTCACAGTACCTGCATCAAATGCTGCTACTGCCATGGGTAGCAACTCCTCACCATTCACAAAAACATCATCAATCTCAGTTACACCCTTCACAAAAACGTCATCAATTTCATTAACCCCTGTCAACTGGACAGTATTCTGCCCCTCACCATTAACAGTCCCTGCATCAAGCACTGCCACTACCGAGGCCATCAACTCCTCACCAACAGGTATCCCAGCAACACCACGGCCTGAAACCACAGCCGGTTGAGAACCATTCACCAAAACATCACCAATCTCAGTTACACCCTTCACAGTCCCTGCATCAAACGATACTGCCACTGCCGAGGACTTCATCTCCTCACTAACAGGTTTCCCAACAATTTCTTGGCCAGAAGCCACTACCGGCATTGAATCATAGCCCAACAAAACAGAGTCAACAGAACCAGGAGAAGAAATCACACTGGACGACTTACCGAGAACAATATCATCAGTTCCCGAAGAAATCAAATGCCGAGAAACACAGGCAACCAGCGCCGATGAAGACATCCCAGACGAAGAAACAGGGGATAAAAAGCCAGGATCCACAGGCTGAGTAGTACCGGCAGTCACGGAAGCACCACGAGAAGCAAGATCCAACCCAGGTCCAGACTCGGCTGAGGGAACAGACACCTGAGCGCATACATCAACCGAAGAACAAAGAGCAAGAGAGCTCACCGGATCTGATGAAGATCCAGAGAAAACTGAACGAGAAGCTACAACCGATGAAGGAATAGATGGAGCCATACGGTCAACAGATCTGACGGCCAATCGACCCCCCACAGAACGACGGGGGCCCAAAACCGGTCCCAAAACAGGTAGGTTAGGAACCGGCATACTAGAGCACCGGGGAAAGAGAAGAAGGAAAGAGGCAGTTTCGGTCAGGGTCAAAGGTTAAAGGAGGAAAGGCGAAGGGATAACAAAGTTCAGGTTAAAAGGCGAAAGGGTAAAACAAGGTATACGAAGACAAGAGATATACGAATAGAAAGAAAATGGAACAGTTAAGGGGTAAAAGGATAGAGGGTCACGGCGAACAGAGGAGGGAGTCGCCGTAGGGGAGAGGGAGTCGAGAGCATTTTTGTTTTTGACCGCTTTTTAAGCACAACGGATTTCAATTCGGCTATAACCAGAAAAGACTTGACTTATTGAAGTCAAATGTGAGAGTGACAAACTATAAATGGAACTACGTAATTAATAGGATGAAAAGACCCTTAGACAACTTCCATATAAGTCCAATAGGATGCCAGAATCATTAGCGCAGTATTTGATACTTAATGGTTCAGTTGTTTTCTTATTGAAGAAAATTATCCTATAACTTATAGTGGAAGCGATATTTGATATCGATTTCGGAAGTTAACATTGAACCATAGATCTAAGATTGTTCGTAGCTTACTACGATCAAGTTTTGAACTTAATTAAGCTTTCGTTTTGAATCGTTCATAAATGTGAAAATTATTTGCGCAACAAAAGCAAAGTGAGCTTGTTAAAGGTTTGACCTTTATAGTATGATAGTGAGAAAAGTTATACTCAGTAATCTATTATAGATTCTGAGAAAACTTGTCTCTAGTCGCACTAATTGAACAATTAAAGATCTGTTGGTTAATGTTGATATTAAACAATGTATTTTAGCTAAAGAATGCAAAGTAGCATTCCTGAATGGTTTCTTCGAATGAGAGATCCATTGTGGTTTCTTTTGGTTGAAGAGTTCATTCTAGAATGACCCTAGAGTTTGTATTCTGCTAAGATCACAGTTTGATATACTAGCTTATAGAGCCTATTGTAGACTCAGATAAGCTTTTCAAAAATCTGTGTTTTCTAATTTTGATAACAGTCAGATTGTCTGATTTTATCAAAGCATAAAGAATACACATATGATAGTAGGGTCAGTGGGAGCGTACAAATTTCTTTCTAGTGTTATATATCCTAACGATATTATCATTATTAATGTAATAATAAGATGTTTTTAAGGTAAAAGGTTCACCTAAGTCTTATTTTCTCCATGATAGCAGTGGGAGTAGTCTCTGTTATATTTGATATAAGAATGACAACATATCGTTAAATAATTAAATTGAATCAATATTACAATAATATCACTCCATTCCACTTCACACATGCATAACACTTCCAATTCCATCCTCCAAATACAAAAGCCCCAAATTTATTGAAAAGAAAAAACCCTAGATCTCACTAGATCTTCAAGAAACAAGAAAAAAATTTCCAAGCTTAGGGATTTGTAGAATTACCTTTAATCCTTTAATTCTTTAGCCTTTTTCTTGAATTTCTTCATTTTCCATCCTTGAATCATCAAGTATAATTTGGGAGATATTTTTAAGCATGTATTCGGCCATGAAGGATGTTCTAATGAAGAAGAAAAATTTTTCCTCTTTTAAAAGCATGTAGCCGACTTTTAGGGGTAAATAGGTCAATTTCCAAAATTTAATCCAATTAATTATATTAAACTTTATGTTAACCAATCATAATTGCACATATAAAGTTTAATTAAATCAGGCCATATGTTCCAATAACAATTAAACATATTTCATAACATTTATGAAATATAGATATTATTTAACTATTCAAGTATTTAACAATTAAATATCTAAATAATTAATTAATATAATTATTATATATATGTATTTTTATTTATATTAAATAAAAAATACATATATTAATGGCATGTGTCGAAATCTCATTTGACGATTAATTAATGTGTATCTAATCGAATTATGTATCAAATACAAATACACAATAATTATTAATTGACCAAAATCCCCTAATGCATGTGTTATTGTTTAACCGATTAAACTATTTGAATTAACTCACTTAATCCGATGAAGTATTATGAATAATTTATATTATTCATAACGCGTTGCCCAAGTGCTCAACGAGTACACTTCATATTGTGAGACTCTCTAAATTTAGGTTTATCCATCACGAAATCAAATTTTGTGTCCATAATTCACCCACTCATGAATTATGACGACCACATATAATCTTGCTAAACTATGCAAGTCGAGGTCATTGCATACGTATAATCCCTCCGTGACAGGCTATCCACATTATACCTGGGATATAGATAAAAACGTCAAATCTGTTCGGTATAATATAGTCGACTTTCAATTTACGATCTCTAAATAACACTCGGAACTGGTTTCCGAAGTTATACCATGGCCATTGATTTACTAGATCACAAATACGTGTAGGATGCCTATGTTATGTACACAGGACTGACGGATCCTCTATTGTTACACACTAGATATCATGAGCATCAGTCCACACCCAGCGAACAGGCAGAGGTCTGATCATGAATAGATCGGTGACGTGACTGCCATCAAAGTGTGGAGGATAACTCATATATCCCACTGTGGTATCTCAAGTCGAAGGACCACTATGCTCGCTCAACTCGAGAAGATTCCTATTGACGTTGGTGTACCATCTATTAGGAAATCTTCAGTGAGTCGTTCATGTTTATCAAATAAACACCTACATATCTATACGAGTCTCCCGAGACTCATGGTTCATTGGGATAAACCATCGGACCAAGTCACGATATACGACATGTACTGGTCTTAGTGGATTTTACTAACCGACCCGTGTTAGTAAATCTTGACCAGGAACATTATTTAAGGATATACAATTTATAGTGACGCTTCCCAATGTCAATTACAAACAACGTTGTAACTGCGCACTACGTTGTAAATCCTAGGGTCTTTGTCTAATATACACGTATCACTCAATCAGATTTGGTTTCAATCTAATCTTAATTAGATATATAATCACAATTAGATTTAATATGTGTATAAAAGACAAGAGGTGCTACCATTAAATAAGTAATATTATAGAAAATGAAATTGCTCGTATTCATGAATCGAACATAAACCAGCAAACCTGAGGGTTTCATGAAGAAAAAATTTTTTATGGTGGTGGGTTCCAGTTCGAAAAAGAACAATATTCTTCCAAGTCAGGAAAGAAATAAAAAATTAACCAATATTGGAAATGAAAACGTCCTACCAAAAAGAAAAACATGGCAAAGGTTAAATATTTTAACTGTGGCAAAAAAGGTCATTTTGCTCGTGAATGCACCAAACCTAAAAAAGTGAATACCTTTAGTACATATTTAAATGAAATATGTATTTCGAGTTCGATCTTTTTAACTGAATCTAATCCTTTTTGGTCTTTAGAGTCATGAGCCATAAACCATGTAGCGAATGATAGAGATGCCTTCATGTAATTTTGAGAATTTCACCTAGAGTGAAGTGGATATACGTCGATAATAACTCATGAGTTGAAGGCAAATGAGTGGGTACATGCAAGTTAGTCATACATGGAGGAAAAAATTTACTCTTACATGATGTATTGTTTGCTCCACAAATTCGCCGAAATTTAATTTCTGTGTTAGTTTTGGTTAATTTAGGTTTCAACTTGAACTTCCATAAATTTGGTGTTGATTGTACTTAGGTACAATATACTATGGTTATGATTATTTTCTGGATGGTTTTATTGTATTAAATGTTGAATAATTTAATTGTAATTTCAGTTTTTCTTTTGTACTTCATCTGTTAGTAATAATAATGATGTAAATGTGTGGCTTGCTAGACTTGGCCACATTGGCCAGCAAAGAATAAACAGATTAGCCAAAGAAGGCTTTCTGGGAAACATAGAAAATGTAGATTTGTCAACTTGTGCATATTGTTTGGCTGGAAAAACTACGAGAAAACTATTTAGAAAAGAAATTATAGCAGAATATCCATTACAATTAATCAATTCAGATATATGTGGTCTAATGAATGTTAGAGAAAGACATGAAGCATCTTATTTCATCACATCAATAGATGATTTCACACGCTTTAGTTATGTCTATTTGATTGCTTATAAATCTGAAGCATTAGAATGTTTTAAGAAATTTATGAATTTAACAAAAAATCAATTAGACAAGAAAATTAAAGCGATACGTACTGACTGTGGTCATGAGTACTTATCTGATTAGTTTAGAGAATTATGTGATGAAAAGGGAATTAGTAGTCAGTTGACTACTCCTACTCCTCAACAAAATGGTGTTGCGGAAAGAAGAAATAGAACTCTTCTTGAAATGGTTAAGTCTATGATGGCACAAGCAAATTTGCCTATAATCTATTAGAGTGATGCATTGTTGACTGTCTTATTTATACTTAACCGAGTGCCATCAAAATCTGTTGCCACCACACCATATGAGTTATGGACAGGTCGAAAACCAGATATACACTTTTTGAAACCTTGGGGTTGTGCGTTCTCACGAACATGGAAAATTAGGCCCAACTAGAAAAAAACTATCTTCATAAGATATTCTGAACAATCAAAATGGTATGTTTGCATAGGTGAACATGAAGTGGAAGTGTGATAAAATTTGAATCACGAGATATCACATTTTTAGAAAATGATTTTACTAAGCATGGATAGATATGTTGTAATGACTGATAGTCTCTACTACTATTACATTGTAGTATCGTGGTATTACAAGACGAAGGTAACATGATATAAATTATGTTGGGCACAAACACACTCATGGAACAACTTTGGGGATAATTGGTAAATTCTTGGAAAGTCCGATACGAGATTCTATGTTGTTCAATTCCGGACAATTCGTGGTATTTGGGACATAACTTTCTCATACGAACTCTGATATTTATGAATTTTATATCGTCGAAAAGCTAAGATTGAGACCTAACACTTCAATGTTAAACATTTATCTAACGTCGGACCAGAAATGGGTTGAAAATATAGAACAAAAATTTGGATAAATACTACTTGAGGTTCATTCTAGTAAATTCTCCAAGTTTTTTCAAATTTCTAAAATTTTCTAATTTTAAATGGCCAAGTATAAAAAGAGAACACTATTCATGTATCCCTAAAAATTAAAAAGAAAGAAGGAAAAACGTAGAGAAAAAAAAAAGGAGAAAGAAAAAGAAGAGAAGAAGATGAAAGATGAAGGAATAAGAAGAAGCGAATGAATGAAGCAAATACCAATCCCCAAGAGTTAAGAAGAAGATTGTCAACATTTGGGGGCTTATAGAATGAAGGAAATCAAGAAGAATAAGGTAAGGAAACTTGACCCAAAACTTAATTTGTTGGATTTTGAAAGTTGATGATACAATAGAGATGTTGACATAATAAGGGTTGCATATTGTTGATTGATAAGTAAATGAAGTGATTGTTGAAGTTAAGAACCCAAAATTTTAAAGTTTTGAAGCGTTAGTTAAATCAAGGATATTGAGATTTAAAGAATTTTTTGAAGTTGCTAACTTGATGTAGAACATGTGAATTTGAAGATCAATTGATTAGTTTGTGAAATAATTTTGTTATGGAAGTGTTTGTGGTGCTAAGATGGACCTTGAAAACAAGCACAAAATCCTGAAAAAATGGTTTGCGTCGCGACGCGAAGAGGCTTGCGTCGCAACGCGTACTGGGAAAAATGGCAGGACATTTCTGAAATGTTGAGCGTCGTGACGCGTGACCCAAAACCATCCCAAATAAGCTTTTATCAATCCAGCTTCACCCTAGCATGTTAGAGGCCACCCAAGGGGTCTCGTATCGACTTGTTAATATACAATACACCATAAAATATGTATGTTATGTCTGAAAGCGATATCGAGTATTTAAATTGATAGATTTAGATTAATTCTGTAATGTACTCCACGATTTATTTTCTAATCAGATTTATCAATTAGGGGTTATCACATGAACCATAAAACCTTTCGACGAAATGACGAAGTGGTATAGCACCAGCCAGTTTCCAATGTGTGAGTGGACAATTTCCTTTTTACTTGATTTTCATTTCATATTTTTTATATCAGACTTATTTTCACGCACTTACGGCGTTATCGAGTTTTATCATAGTTATTTCATGAAAAAGTATGTTTTAAGAAATGTTTTAGAAACAATATTTTAAAAGTTTGAGATTTTAATTTTTGAGGCATAGGGGAAAAACCCACCTCAGTATGTAACTTGATTCAGATATGGAATTGATGGGCAACACATGTGCACATGTAGAGGACTAAGGGGACGACAATACGTAACTCCCTCAGATCCTAGTTCAGGACTAAGGATAACAGATGCCCCTAGATCCTAGTTCAGGACTTGAAGGGTAGCATAGATCCACAACCTCAGTTCTAGCTCAGTGGCTAGAGGGACGGCGATACGTAACGCCCAAAGACCACTAGTTTCAGGGACATGAGTGGCATGTTTTAGGGGACGGCGATACGTTGTAAGTGTTCCTAGAACATGACAAGATCGTCTAAGAGTGATTTGTGTGTGATCAAATCAAAAGAGTTGCGGAAAATACTCACATTGATCGGATGAGTTCAAAACTTTTTATGCATTTCGGTGGAAGCTCCAAGTCCTCTTGAGTTTTTCCAACACTTGGGTGAGTTTCCCTATCACCTTGATCCATTCCTTGATGTGCTAGCAAGAACAAAAAATGAAAGAAAATTTTCCCCTCCAAGGTTCAAAGTTTCGGCCATGGTACAGAAAAAGAGAGAAGAGTTTTTGTATTTTTTGTTTTCTAAAAACAATTACCAATTTCTTTTTCCAAAAAAAAATGTATATACTTTTCAAAAAGCAAAACTCAAAAGTGTGTTGTGTAAGATTCATTAAATGCTTTCAACTACCACAATCAATCTTGTGAAGACATTTGATGTAAGTTGGTGGGCCCCACTTTCAATTCAAAATTCAAGTAGGCTTGCTCAATATACTTCGGGCTCGGGTTCGTTTAATCTGATTAAACGAATTTTCCATTGCGACGTAATTAAATCCATTTTAATTAAATAATAGTGTCTCGCAAAATTATTACGAAAGTCGCTCGCGAATTAATTCTAAATTAATTCATTTGCTTGAATTAAAATACAATTTTCATTCCGCGTTAAAATCTAATTTCAATTAATATATCCAATATATTATTTTAGCCCAATTAAATAAATTAAATAGTAAAATCTAATTTAACTATTAAATTTATTTTACCGATTAATTCTAAATTAATCGCGTTCTCTCTTTTCGACGAATTTAATCCCAGATAAATTCTCGACGCAATTAATCCCAGATTAATTCTTTCTCTTTTAATTAATCCCAGATTAATTTATTTCCGTAATTAATCCCAGATAATATTCTCTTTTATAATTAATACCATATTAATTTTCTGTTCGAGTCAAATCTCAACGGTGAATCTTCGGGAAGCGACCCAAGAGATCCATGGATATGTTGGCAGTAAATACGGTCATCGGACTATCCGAATACGTGCGTACCCGGTACCACGTTCTTACCGATTTACAAGACATGGTTGGCTTCTAGCAAAGCACCGTGCCTACCCAATTCTCCAGAAATATTCTTTAAAGGATATGTAATCTTTGTCAGGCGTAGCATACGTAGTATTTCGTATTACGATCCAATATCAGATGTCACATGCTAGGCTTGGGGTTGGAATTGTGTCTGCCCCGTATGAAGCATATATCAGATCACTAACAACTAGTCTCTATAATCGGATAGTCATGACCTTGTCATATTATCCCGCTAACTGCAGCATACAAGAGTACCAGTTCCGTATCCTGCGTGATCATCATGTCCATATGACTGAAGTGATACTTCCATCTTGACATCACACCCAATACACTACGATTCTCAGTATACCCAGAAGAGGCGTACACAGAACCTGTTAAAGGCCCGAATGACCAAAACCAAAGTATACTGATTGTCACAAGTATTAGCGATGCAAGTCTCAGGTTAAGACCAAATATACCTACTCTGATTCGAACTCCCATAGACACATAGTCATACTACCAATGGGATTCCAAGGGGTCTATCCAGAGTGAAGCTATTTCCGTACAATCGGTAAACAGAACCTCCTATTACAGTTGCATGAGTATCCAATACCCAAATATATGAGAACTATGCCATTATGCCTCCATAATGCGCACAAGTGCAATACTAATCTATTTCGCATTATCGATGTCCAGTCTCGATAATACTACAACTAGAGATATTTAATGATTAAACCTTAGTGGATTTATATTGTCTCATATCTTATTAATCCGGTAATAATCATATGGACTTTTATCATTTATGTATCTCGGTAAACCAATTACAAATGATAAAAGAGCAATTTCCTTTGTCACATAGTTAATTTGTACAATAACACCATGTTCTGTATAAATAGTGATGCTATGGGTCATAATTGTCCAACAATCTCCCACTTGGCCTATAGCCAATCACTCAAGTGTCCTACACCTGAACTATATACGGATCGCTCAAACTTCTGCTGAGAAACAGCTTTTGTTAGCGGATTTACAATATTATCATATGATGCATTTTATTCGATCATCACATCGCCATGATGTACGATCTGACGAATCAGATGAAATCGTCGAAGTACATACTTGGATCATTGATGAAACCGCGGTTCCTTAGCCTGCGTTGTAGCCTAGCTCACTGCTAACAGAACTACACCTAATCCAATTAGGATTATATAGATCCAAAATGCTTCTTTTGCTGCCTAAGCTGCAACAATGTTCCGTTTTTATTATTTATTCGGTAACAGTATCTTGCTTGGAAGATTTCCAGCTCACTGTTCCGTTATTCAAACTAAATTACGTACCCTTATTACGACTTACAGTCGTCATTATCGGTTAGGAAACTTGCAACGGTGAACCTAGTCACCTCAAGTTCTCATTTCCCCATATTTCCAGAAAGCATCCTTAGTTCGTCCAAGATACTCAAGGATTTTCTTTACATTAATCCAGTGACCATCACATGGATTGACCTTATATCGTCTACATATGTTCAAAGCATATGAGACATCAGGTCACATACATTTCAAAAACGTGCGAATTCTGGGAGGGTTATCAGCAGCTTTCTAGATCTATCCCAGTAGATCTTTATTCCTAGAATAAAGCCTGCTTCTCCCAGGTATTCCATGAAGAATTTTAATGAAAGCCATGCTTCACCGATTATTTTATGGGAATGTTATTGCTAAGAAGCATTACATCATCAACTTATAGGACATTTATTGTCAGTGCGCTCCCACTAACCTTCTTATATACACAAGAATCATATTCGTTTTGAATGAAATCATATACCATTATGATCTCATCAAAACGTCGGTTCCAAGAACACAATGCTTGCTTCAATCCATAAATGGATCGATTTAACTTGCAAACCTTGTTTGCATGTTTTGGCACGACAAAACCGTCAAGATGTTGTAAACATCTTCCAAAAGGTTTCCGTTAAGGAAAGTGGTTTTGACGTCCATATGCCATATTTCATAAATGAAATATGCAGCATTAACAAGCATTATCCAAATGGATTTAATCATGACAATAGATAAAAGGTTTCGTCATAGTCGACACTATGTCGTTGAGGATACCCTTTATGTACAAGCCTAACTGTGTACATTTGTATGTTGCCATCCATGTATGTCTTCCTTGAAGACTCATTTAGTACCAATAGGCACAATACCTTCTGGTACATCAACCGGTGTCCAAACTTGGTTGGTATACATGGAATCCATTTCGGACTTCATGGCACTTTTCTATAAAAGGAGTCGATACCTAGTATCACTTCCTCATACGTAGTCGGTTCATCTTCCTCAATAAGATTAATATCTACATGAGTTGAGATCAGAAACCCATACCTCCCAGGTTGTTTTCTGACTCTCTCCGACCCACGCGGTTCTTGTGTATTCGAAGATTAGTAGTACAGTTTCATCCTTGATAAACTGTTGGTGTTCCGTGAGGACTCGGTGCCTGGAACAGTATTACTCTGATTTTCATCGAGTTTTACTTTCCTCCCACTTACCACTGCATATAGGAATTCCTCTTAGGAAAGCCGCATGGAGAGCAACAATTATATTGTTCTCTTGTGTGTTGTATAAGTACTATACTTTGGTTTCCCTATGAGAACCAATTACAAATAGGCACTTATCTGATTTGGGTCGGATGAATGTAATATTCGACTTAATAACTATTATTTTGTGCCAAATATGATACGGCAAATCATTTCGCTTCGTGTACTTGACAGCGAAGGATTTCATGTAAATATTAAAGATGGTCTTTTGAATTTATATGATAATGTGAATGTTTTGCTTGTTTCATGTCCCATGGTTGATGGTCATTACATTCTTACCAAAAATCGTGATGTCTTTAATATAGAGAAATCTAAAAGGAAAAGATCGGGTGAAATAAATAACACCGAATTTTGGCATATGAGATTAGGTCATATAGGCATAAAACGCCTAACCAAACTAGTTAAGGATGGTGTGATAGATGATCTAACCATAGAACCTTTACCAGTTTGCGAATATTATTTTAAAGGTAAAATGACCAAATCCTCATTTAGTGGTGTTGGACACCGTGCTAATGATTTATTGGAACTTGTCCATTCCGATGTATGTGCTCCTATAAATCATACTGCCATGGGTGGGTTTCAATACTTTGTAACTTTTATCGATGATTTGTCACGATATGGTTATGTGTTTCTTATGAAACATAAATCGAAAACTTTTGAAAAGTTCAAAGAATACCGATTTGAAGTAGAGAAACAAACCGGAAAACTCTTGAAATGCCTTCGATCAGATTGGGGCGGTGAGTACATGAGCAGTGAGTTCGTGAGTTATTTAAAAGAGAATGAGATTCTCGCTCAGTATGCTCCTCCAGACACTCCTTAACACAATGGTGTTTCGGAGATGAGGAATCGAACTTTATTAGATATGGTTCGATCAATGATGAGTTTTACTGATCTACCAATATACTTGTGGGGCCATGCTCTAGACACTGCTGCTCATTTTTTGAACAAAGTTCCATCGAAAGCCGTTCCGACCACTCCATATGAGTTATGGACTGGAAGGAAACCGAGTCTTAAATATGTTAAGATTTGGGGTTGTCCTGTCTATGTAAGAGTTGCACAGCGGGATAAACTTGCACCTAGAGGGTACAAGTATCGATTCATTGGATATCCTAAAAATTCCATGGGATATTAGTTCTATGATCCCGAGAACCGAAATATGGTCGTTGCTCAAAATGCTTAGAAACACAATTTGTGTTAGAAAGTGCAAATCATAGAATGATTGATTTAGATGATGTCAATCAAAATAACATTGAATCGACGATAGAACCAGAAGTTCAGGAAGATGAGATACATTTGACACAACCATCTCGTAGGTCAGAAAGGATATCGAGACCCCATATCAGATACGAGATGTCATCTGGTGATGCCCTCGATGTTTTCTTAGTTGAAGAAAAAGATCATTTAACCTACAGAGAGGCGATGTTAGACATCGATGCGGAAAATTGGCTGGAAGCTATGAAATCCGAGATTGCCTCAATGCATGATAATCAAGTTTGGGACTTGGTTCCGCTTCCCGACGGAATTGTTCCTATCGGTTGTAAATGGGTTTACAAGAGGAAGCGGGGGCCCGATGGAAAGGTTGAAACCTTTAAGGCCCGACTAGTAGCAAAAGGATATACTCAGAAATCAGGTATTGATTATGAGGAAACCTTTTCTCATGTAGCCATGCTTAAGTCAATCAGGATTTTATTAGCTATTGCCGCACACTATGATTATGAAATTTGGCAGATGGATGTGAAAACGACTTTTCTGAATGGAAATCTTGAGGAAGATATCCATATGGAACAACCCGAGGGATTCGCATTCGCCAAAGATCCTAATCTGGTATGTAAGCTCAAAAGGTCTATTTATGGACTTAAACAAGCTTCCCGCAGTTGGAATCTTCGTTTTGATGATGTGATCAGATCGTCTGGTTTCATTAAGAATGGGGAGGAATATTGTGTCTATAAAAAGGTTAGTGGGAGCATGGTAGTCTTCTTAGTGCTTTATGTTGATGATATATGTATGTTACAATTTGTCAAAGCCTATCTCAGTAAGAATTTCTCCATGAAGGATTTGTGAGAGGCCTCTTATATACTAGGTATAAAGCTTTATAGAGATAGAGCGAGGAGCTTGATAGGACTCTCTCAGTCCAAGTACATTGATTTGATCTTAGAAATGTACAACTTTGTTGACTGTAAGACAGTCAATGTGCCTTTCAAACATGGTATTCATCTGTCTAAGAAAAGTGTCTAAGACATATGATAAAAGGGCTAAAATGCTTAGCCAGCCTTATGCTTCTGCTATTGGTAGCATAATGTATGACATGTTATGTACTAGACCTGATATCAGCATGGCTATAGTGTTACAAGCCGTTATCAGTCTGATCCGGGTCAGGACCATTGGATGGCTGTGAAACATATTCTGAAATACCTTAAGTGTACAAAGGAGAAGTTTCTCATTTATGGAGAAAATGACTTACAATTGAGAGGTTACACGAATTCTGATTTTCAATCTGATCCAGATGATAGAAAGTCTACATCTGGGTTTGTGTTTCTCTCAACGGTGGTGCCATTAAAGTTTGTAAAGTACGAACTGAAGAAACTGTAGCGGATCCACTGACTAAAGCCTTAACTCCCAAGATGTTTGAGAAACACGTGGAGTCCATTTGTATTAGATACCATCCTGAATGGCACTAGATCAAGTGAGAGTGTTGGAAATGGTGATCAAGCACCATTCACTTTTTGTATGAATATTTGATATTTATGCAATATAATATTTATTTTATCATGGTTATTTATTTATTTATATGGTAAAACTCTTACTTTTATTTATATATTGTAAATCTAAGAGTTAGATTACTCTAAGAGTTAGAGATTTCGAGTTACACTCGGAACCTCATATGAATTTAGTAAAGACCTGAGAGTTACAACATATGGTGATATAGTTGCAAGAGTTGCAAATGGTTGTGAGAAATATCACGCATTCTCTCGAACATAAATTATTCCTGGTCTAGATATATTGACATGGGTCGGTCATTATATTGGTAAGACTAGTGCATTGTCTATATATGTAATGGACATATGGTTTGTCTCAACTGACTGTGAGCTTAACGGAAGTTCGTATAGAAATGCAGATATTCATTAGTTGAATGAGTATTGAATTAACTCATAAAAGATTACTAATAGTTATTCCATAAAACTGTCAATAGTTATCTTTTCGAGTTGAATTTTTATTGTGGTCCTTTAACTTGACATCACGGTGGTCTTGTGAGTGATCCTCTGTGCCTGATACCATGCATGTCAGAGACCTTTCATGGTATGGCCTCTGGATGACTGTTAGGTATAGACCGATGCTCACAAAGATCGGTGTGTGTTAAGATGAGGATTCGTCAGTCCATATGGTTGGATTTTGTTTCCAGAATTTTTCAGAATATATTCCGGAAATCTTTTGGCCGAAAGTTCGTTGAAGAAATTATTTCTTTAACATTATAAATAATATTCAAAAAGAGTTTTGCTATATTATTTATTAATGGAATATAAGGATGAAAAGTTTCATATATTGAGTAGATAAGGTTATGACAGTTTAACTATAACCTTACTCAATTGGAAACGGAGATGACGAAGGGATTATACATTAGCGTTTTTAACCTCGACTTGTATGGTTCGACGTGTCGTGTTGTTTAGTCATGATTTGTAGGTGGACAGGCCTTCATGAAATATATACAAGTATATGAGATATATATGTAATATATATATACATATATATCTAGAGAGTTCCATTATATTAAGTTTACTCGTTGAGCACTAGGGCGACCTCTCGTCAAATGTTGACAAAGTATTTTTGGGTTTTAGGATTAAATTGTTTAATCCGATAATTCATGAGATGAATTAATTAATTAATTATGTATCAAGAGTTGATATAATTTTATTGTATAATAATGTAAATTCGATTTACATTAAATTAGTAATTATTTTGTGAATTAATTTAGTTGTTAAATTAATATACAATATTAATTACTTAGCTTATACAATTAATTAATTAAAGCAAAATTGAATTATTTTGTTAAAGTAACTAAATGATTCATAAAGGTAACTTAGTTACTAAAGTTGGTGAGATTAATTTTAACCTTGGTTAAGTTGCTTTTAGTAATATGTGGTGTAGGGAAAAGATTCCCTTGAACCATGGTTTGTTTATTAAAGGTTTGGGTTTGTTTTCTTAATTTTAATTAATGAAAAGAAAAACAAAACATTTTTGATATATCTCTCACTTTGCTGTCTGCCGAAATCAGGATAAGAAAAATGGTTTTGACTCTGCCTCACCTCCACTCACTGCTGAAACCATGAACAAGAGAAATGAATTGTTTTTACTTGGTTTTGCTTCTTTGTACACTGCCACTGCCGAGCATGAACAAGGAAAGATCAACACCCACCTTTTTGAATAGCCACTGCCGAGAGCCTTATAGAATATAAGGGCTGAATTTTTCAGTTTTTGTTCATCAAAATCAAGCCAAAAATCTCACCATAATTACCCAAACCTTGTTTCAAGTCCATACAATTAATCTTTAAGAGTTATGGATTGATTTGTGTTCTTGAAACTTAGATTTTTCCCTAGGGTTTTAAGAGTTAAATTGGGGAAAATTTTGTTGCCACTCTTGAGTGATCAAACCACCTTTTGATCACCAAGATTTGTTCATTGAGTTGCTTATTTAGTGGAGTTTGAAGGAGTTCAAAAAAATTTGGAGAAAGCTCAAAGCTTGGAAGATTTGGCAAAGCTTGAAGGAAATGATCAATTGGCAAAGCTTGTTGGTAAAATTTAAGTTGTAAATTTATTGTTCATTTTGTTGATGATTATAGTTGAGAAAAATTGTTGTGGTTTGTTGGATTAATTGGAAGCATGTAAGTGAGGAATTAGAAGCTTTTAAGTGTTGGAAAATTATTATATAATTGATATGTTAATTTTGAATGCTTGGATTAATTTTTCAAGAGTTGGAAAATTATTTTGTACGCTTGAATTAATTTTTCAAGTGTTGAAAAAAATTAATTTTAGTATATTTGGATTATTTTCAAGTGTTGGAAATAATTATGATGCTTAGATTAATTTTTCAAAAGTTGGTAGATTAATTTAAGTGTGTTGAAATTTTTAAATGGACTTATGGTATTTTTAATACATGAAAATGTTTTAATACATTGGAAATTTTAAGTTTGTAATTAAAAATTTTAAACCCACTATTTTAAGGATTGCCGAAAATTAAAACAAAAAAAATATTTTATTCGCTCGCGATTTGATCTCGGGTGGGTTTCCGCTGCGCTCGGGTTTGTCTGTTCCTCACACAACAACAGTATCAGTCCACGAAGGATAAATCATTAAATATCCCTAGTTAGAGTATTATCAAGATTGGACATCGATAAATACGTAAAAGACTAGCATTACACTTGTGCGCGTTGTGAGGGCACAACGGCATAGTTCTCATATATTTGGGTATAGGATACTCATGCAAGTGTAATAGGAGGTTGGGTTTTTACCGATGTATGGGAAACAGCTTCGAACTGGATAGACCCCCCTCAGAATTTCCATTGGTAGTATGGCTATGTCTATGGAAGTCCGAAATCAGGGTAGGTGTATTTGGTCTTAACCTGAGACTTGCACCGCTAATACTTGCGACAATCAATATACTTTGGTTGCGGTCGTCCAGGGCTTTAACAGGTTCTGTGTACGCCTATGCTGGGTATATTGAGAATCGTAGTGTGTGGGTGTTGTGATGTGAGTAAGAGAGTGTATCACTTCAGTCATATGGAGATGATGGTCACATAGGATACGGTACTAGTACTCTTAAGTACTGCAGTCATCGGGATAATATGACTAGGTCATAGTTATCTGATTATAGAGACTATTATGAGACATCCAACATGTGCTTCGTACGTGGCAGACACAATTCCAGCCCCAGGCCTAGCACGTGATCATCCGATACTGGATCGACATACGCAATACTACGTATATTACGCCTGATATAGATCCTTTATTCCTGTAAGGATATTTCTGGAGAATTGGGTAGGCATGGCGCTTTTCTAGAAGCCAACCTTGTCTTGTAAATCGGTATAAACGTAGTACTAGGTACTTACGTGTTCGGATAGTCCGACGACCGAATTTACTGCCAACATATCCAAGGATCTCATGGGTCGCTTCCCGAAGATTCACCGATGACATATGACTCTCACTTTTAATTAATCTGGGATTAATTAGAAGAGAGAGAAAATTAATCTCGGATTAATGCGGAGATATTTTATCTGGGATAAAATATCAATTAAAGAGAGATAACGATTAATTTGGAATTAATCGATTAATTAATATATTCGATATATTAAACGAGATTGGATTTCGACGCGGAATTAAATTAGATTTTAATTCGGGCGAACGAGTTAATTTAGAATTAATTCGTTAGCGACGTGAATAGTGATTTCGCTAGGCGTAATCATTAATTACGACGCAACGGAAAATTCATTAATTTGGAATTAGCGATCCCGAGCCTGGGATTGTTTGCGAGCGCATTCGCATTTCGAATTCGAGTGCGGCACGCAAGTCAAATCAAGCGTCAAATCGCTAGTCACTTCAAGCGTCAAATCACTTGTCACTTTGAGTGATGTGACTTGACAACTTGATTGACTTGAGTAAGTTGATGTTTGAGTGTTTGACACTCAAGTGTGATGGTTGAGGAGTGAGTTGTTGGATTAATTAAAAAAGCTATTTACCTTTATTTGATTTTGGTATTTGTTTTAATTATTGTTGTATTAGATACCAATTTGAAAACAACTCACCACAACTTTCTCTCCTCCTCTCTTCTCTCTCTCACGCCCCTGGAGGGCATTTTTCTTCTGGTTTTGGCAGTGAACTGCCGTGAGTCAAGAAGAAAATGGGAAGCAAGTGTGGTGATTTTTGTGGCAAAAATCACAAGAGCTAGCACTCCGAGAGACATGCGAAGGTGATAAGGAAGTCCACCCATGAGCCGGGAATCGTTTGACGAAGCTTGGAGCTTCACGAAGAACCTCCAATGGCTGAAAACAGTGGACTACACACAGCCACTGCCGTGACATGCAGTGAGCAGAATTTCAAGTTTTGTTCGTTGCCGCGTCGCTCAACCGATCGATGTGAGTATTCCGCAACTCCTTTGATTTGTATTCGCACTTGTTTCATGCTTGTTTAATGATCTTGGGACCTTAGCAAACACCAAAATGGTATCAGAGCAAGGTTGACCATGAAATATGACTTAGGGTTAAAAATTTGGGTAAAATGATTTTGAGCATGTATAATGAAATTGGATGAATTAGTATGCTTAAATGTGTTTTAATTGATGATTGATTGAATCAATTTGATGAAATTGTGTTTGGAACAAATTTCCCCAATTTTTAAGGTTGGCCGAAAATATGGATGCCCTAAAATGTCTTGGATTTTTATTTTTGATCATTGGATGACTTGAATCAATTGGGAATGTTGATTTAATTTGATTGTGGATTCAATTGGATTGAAATCGAAATCGATTTAAAATTCCCTATGATTGCCGAGAATAATATAACATGTATTGGGTTTGATTTTTTTTATCAAAATGTGTTGGACACTAATTGATGTAATTGAGCATGATTAATTAGGCTAATTGGTGTTTTGAAAATGTTAATTGGGTAATTAATTGTGTTATACACTTTATGTAATTAAATTGGGAATTGGAGTTTTTGTAATTTAATTATGTTGGGCCTATTTTGTGAAATTGGGCTTAAGTGTTTGTAATTGAGTTTATTGGGCTTGGTTGTATCAAGTTAGGTTTAGGCCAAGTTGGTTGGATCCAATTGGGCCCAAAACCGCTTCCATAAAGCCCAAATGCGACTAATGGACCTTGAAACGTTAATTGGGCCTAAATTGATTTCTAGGCTTATAGGGTTACTCCTTGATTGGATTTTGGTTATTCGGTTTGACCCGAGTTGACCAAAAGTCCACGCCTTAAGAAATTAATTAAAAGCCCATTGGACTTTAATTGAATTGACGTTGGACGTTAATCGGGCTTTGGACTTTAAAAGCCCAAAAGTCCACGACCCGTAACGATAAATTGGAATTTAAGTCGTATAGGTTCGTTAATAAAGTGTAGTATTTAATTTGGAATTAAATGGTGAATTAGTATTAAATACAAATTGAATTGGATTTAATTTTGTAGTTTAATTTAATTCGAGAATTCGTACTTTGAGTACTTATTCGCAAAACGAGTTTGACTTGCGCAAAATCAAATCATTGTTTGAACATTGGATGATCACTAATTATCAAATTAATTAATTTGATTAGATTGATTGATAACATGCTTGTGTGAATACATGGTTGTGATGCATGAATAATGTATATCGGATGGGTATCAGATGGGTGGGGCAATTTTAGAAATTGTTGTAATAAATTTGATTTATTAATTGGACCTGCGTGTGCAGTCTTATTACCTCCTTATTCTTTGTATTCTCTTCTCACCTATTCCCCAATGTAAATGAGGTTTCTTTAGAAGTGTAGTGTAACGGGTAGAAGTAATACATGTGCAGCGGGAGGAGAGAGAAAGGGAGAGATTTGATCTAGGATCAATGTGTAAGGCATCCATCCGCATATCATTATTATTTTACATACACGCTTTATTATGTGTTTAGAATGCATGTTTAAGGGTGTATGATGATGTGACCTTAACAAAGATAACAAATTGGTTGCCAATTTGCACGCGAAAAAATCGTCACAAATATTAAGCGTTTTTCCTTCCATGAGTGATTCTTACTCAAGATCTAAGACTGGCATGGTTGTTGGCCAAAGTCAAGGCCTTTGTCCGTCGAAGATGTGTTTGAATCACGAGAGCTTTGTTCCATATTGGTGTCTTGTCCAAGTTGTGGTTTGTTGGCCAAAGTCAAGACCACTTCTTGTCCATCGACATTGATTACGAAGCTTTCCATGGTCAATGGTTCACGCGATCACTAAGTTTGTTGTGCCAAAGCCAAGGCTTAGTTGATTCAGAGGAAAAAGGTTAGGCAATACATTGGATGTATTGGCATATATTAAGATATATGTTTCGGACTTGGATGTCCCCCTACTGGATCTAGGAATTGGATTGGATCCAATTGATCTTAGAGATCTACCTAGTTAATTATCATACAATTTGTTGGCCAAAGTCAAGATTGTGTGATATTTAACGGGTTCCTAGCCCCCTAGGAAACACGGTTTCCCGAGTACTCGACAGAAGGTTAGAAGCTCGCGGAAAAATAGTGGGAGGCAAGAATTGAATTTGCAATATTCATTTAATTACTTGCCATACGCGCTCAACACAAATATCATTCGTCAAATAAATTAAATGTTAGTTGGACTAATATTTAAACGTTGTTTTCATTAATAGTTGGACTATATTCAAACAATTCATTTATAGTTGATTTTATAATTGGATTATAGTAATCAATATAATTGATTTTAATCTATTAAATTATAGTTGATTAAATAGTTGGACTATTGTAATCATTATAATAAATAATACCTAAATCGTTGATTAAGTAGTTGGACTATTAGAATCAAGATGTAATTGAAAGATTGACATTTAAAACATAATCCTAGGGAAAATGTATTTAAATGGTTTAATTTTCAAATTGGGAATAAATTTCAGGATGGTCCTGGAAAATAATAAGTTACTTTATTTGATAAAATAACATATTAGGCCTAAGCCCAGAGTTAAGTAAATAGTAGAGCATAATCTTTGGAAGTTTCATGTGATGATAACTTTAGTGCTTAATCCATTAAGCTTGTCGCAGTAGACTCATTAATTTCTATGTCAGAACTAAGGGTTAGATCCTTAAAGTATGATACAGAAATTGAAGGATCTTCATAAATCTATGCTTAGATTTTAGAAGTACTAAAATTGCAATACTTAACTCTTGGAGAGTTAATGACTATTCTCAAAGAGATAAAGTCAAAAGTTTGCAATAAGGCAAGTAGCGCAAGACGCACCTTACTTCGATATTCTAGAAACCCGAGGCTTGGCCAAAGGCTTCTGGAGTATTGAAAAGGGCAAAGGTAAAATCATTATAATCTTCTGGGAAGATAAATGACATATCCCAAAATGTCTGCCTAAATTGTGGCAAACGGGATCGCGGAAGCGTGACAGGAAGGAATTGAAGACGAGTAAGGCTCCGACTTCAAATATGTTTGTCAACATTATGTTCACTACTGGTATTAAGATTGGATTTTAAATACTTAGTGTGGTACATAAAATATACATTGATGTTCAGAATCTGCTTTGAGCAGGATACTGACTTCAATTGAGATTAATCTGCGAATTGGAAACGGGACGAAAGCCACTGTTTCAACCGTAGATACCTAATTTAGGAACTATCTTCGGGTATGTACTTAAATTAGGAAACTGTTATAATGTAACTAGTTTGACTAGAAACATTATCTCTGTATCAGTGTTTAACCCGCTGCGGGTGAACCTTTATATTCTAGAACACTAAAGTGTTTTATTATATAAAGATGATATTGAGATAAACACATTAGATGTGAATAACATAATTTATATTTTGAATATAAATAAATCTCAAACATATTACATGACAAACAAATAGCTCAAACTGATTTGATCAGATGAAACATAATGTGGCATTGTTGTCTGGGACACAATTAAACAAGACTCGTATATCCGCACTTTTGAAGAGTGGGTACTTGGACTGATTTGATTCCATTCAAATAAAGTCTACGAATCTAGTTTATTGGGCAAAGTGCCTAAAACACCTTTACTTGGTAAAAGTGTAAATGCCACCAATCTGTTAACCCTAGTTCATAGTGAAGCAAGTGGGCCCATGTCTAGCTAGGCTAGATGTGGATATGAATATTTCGTGACCTTTACGGATATGGCATCGCGTTATGGTTATATGTTTCTTTTGAAGAACACAAATCAGAAACTTTTAAAGTTTTCGATACGAAATAGACAAACAGATCGGCTAAAGTATTAAATCGTCACGGTAAGACCGTAATGGAAAATACTTAAGCAATAAGTTTCTATTATACTTGAAAGAGTATAGTATTCTTTCAAAATGAGGACTCCTCCCGGAACACGTCAGTTTGACGGTGTGTCCGAAAGGATAAACCGAATTTTATTGGACATGATAAGGTTAATCATGAGTCGCTCTGAGCTACCATTTCCTTCAACGGATACGAATTAACAGTGCAGAACTTATTTTGAATAAGGTTCCATAAAATCTGTTTGACATAATTCATATTAGATATGAACAGGAAAGAAATCGGGTTTCTCAATCCTGATTATTTGGGATGCTAGGCATATGTTTGGATGATACCAAACTAAAACCCAAATTGGATAAGTGCCAATTATAGGTTATCCTAGGGATACCAAAGTATAGTACTTATACAACTCACTAGGGAACAATTTAATTGTTGCTCACCATGCGGTTTTCCTAAGAGGAATACCGATATGCAGTGGTAAGTGGGATGATAGTATAACTCGATGAAAATCGGAGTAATACTGTTCCAGGCACAGATCCTTAATGGAACACAAATAGTTCATCAAGGATGAAACTATACCATTAATCTTCGAATACACAAGAACCGCGTATGTCAGAGAGAGTTAGAAAACAACCTGGGGTATGGGTTTCTGATCTCACCTCATGAAGATGTCAATCTTATTGAGGTATACCAACTGACTACGTATGAGGAAGTGATACAATGTATCGACTCCCTATTATGACAAAGTGTCATGAATCCGAAATGGATTCCATGATAGTTTGGACACTAGTTGTTGTACCACAAGGCATTGTGTCTATTGGTACTTATAAGTCTTCAAGGAAGACATACATGGATGGCAACATACCAACGTATAAAGCTAGGCTTTTAGCGGAAAGGTATCGTTATCAACATTATGTTGATTTCGATTCAACCTTTTACTTGTTGCCACGGTAAATCCATTTGGATAATGCTTGTTAATGCTGCATGTTTCATTTATGAAATATGTCAGCTGAACGGGAAAATCGCTTTCCTGAAAAGGAAACCTTTTGGAGGATGTTTAAAACATCCTGTCGATTTTTTCGTACCAAAACTAGCAAACAAGGTTTGCAGGTTATTCGATCTATGTTTGGATTAAAGCAAGCATATGTTCTTGGAATTATCGTTTTGATGTAATCATAATGGTGTATGGTTTAATTCAAAACGAAATGATTCTTGTGTATATAAAGAGGTTAGTGGGAGCGCACTGACAATAAACGTCCTATCATAATGATAATAAATCATTTCTTGGAAATGATATTCCCATAAAAACAATCGGCGAAAGCTTGGCTTTCGTCAAAACTCTCCGAGAACTCGTACATTGAAAAATGTACGCGACCTGGGGTCTCATACGCTTTGAGCATATGGATTCACAAACAGGTCAATCCAAGTGATAGTCACTAGATTGATGTTAAGAACATCCGTTAGTATCTTAGAGAACTAAAGATGTTGTCTTAATCTGTGGAGAAGGAGAACTTGAAGTGACTGGGATCACTACAGCAAGTTTCCTAAACCGATAAAACGACTATAAGTCGTAAACGATACTATACAAAGTTTGAGAAACGGAACAGTGAGCTGGAAATCTTCCAAGCAAGATACTATTACCGAATAAACAACAAATGCGGGTAATTGCTGCAGCTGAGGCGGCAATTGAAGCCATTAGCAGCTGAGCTAGGCATCAGCACAGGCTAAAGAATTAATGGTCTCATCAACGATTCAGATATATACTTCGATATTCATCTGATTCGTTCGAATCATACATCGTGGCGATGTGATGATCGAATAAATCACATAAGATGATAATCATGCAAATCCGCTGACGAAAACATTTTCTCAGTAGTTTGAGCCAACCGTACATAGTTCGGGTGTCAGACATTCGAGTGACTGGCTATGGGCCAAGTGGGAGATTGTTGGACAATTATGACCCATAGCGTCACTATTTGTACAGATCATGGTGTTGTTGTACAAATTAACTATGTGACAAAGGAGATTGCACTCTTATCATTTGTGATTAGATCACATAGATATATAAATGATAGGAGGTCCCTATGATTTGTTCATGGATTGAGAATGATATGAGACAGTATCCCTAGTCATTGGACATCGATAAATATGTAAAAGACTAGTATTACACTTGTGCGTTTGTGAGGGCATAACGACATAGTTCTCATATATTTGGGTATAGGATACATGCAAATGTAAAAGGAGGTTGTGTTTTACCGATGGTACGGGAAACAGCTTCGCTCTGGATAGACCCCCTCAGAATTCCATTGGTAGTATGACTATGTGTCTATGGAAGTCCAAAATTAGGGTAGGTGTATTTGGTCTTAACCTGAGACTTGCACCGCTAATACTTGCGATAATCAATATACTTTGGTTGCGTTCGTCTAGGGCTTTAACAGGTTATGTGTACGCCTATGCTGGATATATTGAGAATCGTAGTGTGTTGGGTGTGATGTCAAGAAGGAAGTATCACTTCAGTCATATGGAGATGATGGTCACGTAGGATACGGTACTAGTACTCATAAGTACTGCAGTCATCGGGATAATATGACTAGGTCATAGTTATCCGATTATAGAGACTAGTTACGAGACATCTGACATGTGCTTCGTACGAGGCAGACACAATTCCAGCCCCAGGCCTAGCACGTGATCATCCGATACTGGATCGACATACGCAATACTACGTATACTACGCCTGATATAGATCCTTTATTCCTGTAAGGATATTTCTGGAGAATTGGGTAGGCATGGCGCTTTGCTAGAAGCCAACCTTGTCTTGTAAATCGGTATAAACGTAGTACTAGGTACTTACGTGTTCGGATAGTCCGACGACCGAATTTACTGCCAACATATCCAGGGATCTCATGGGTCGCTTCCCGAAGATTCACCGATGACATATGACTCTCACTTTTAATTAATCTGGGATTAATTAGAAGAGAGAGAAAATTAATCTCGGATTAATTGCGGAGATATTTTATCTGGGATAAAATATCAATTAAAGAGAGATAACGATTAATTTGGAATTAATCGATTAATTAATATATTCGATATATTAAACGAGATTGGATTTCGACGCGGAATTAAAATTAGATTTTAATTCGGGCGAACGAGTTAATTTAGAATTAATTCGTTAGCGACGTGAATAGTGATTTCGCTAGGCGTAATCATTTAATTACGACGCAATGGAAAATTCGTTAATTTGGAATTAGCGAACCTGAGCCTGGGATTTTTTGCGAGCGCATTCGCATTTCGAATTCGAGTGCGGCACACAAGTCAAATCAAGCGTCAAATCATTAGTCACATCAAGCGTTAAATCGCTAGTCACTTTAAGCGTCAAATCACTTGTCACTTTGAGTGATGTGACTTGACAACTTGATTGACTTGATGTAAGTTGATGTTTGAGTGTTTGACACTCAAGTGTGATGGTTGATGTGAGTTGTTGGATTAATTAAAAAAGCTATTTACCTTTATTTGATTTTGGTATTTGTTTTTTTAATTATTGTTGTTTTAGATACACAATTTGAACACAACTCACACAACTTTCTCTCCTCCTCTCTTCTCTCTCTCACGCCCATGGAGGGCATTTTTCTTCTGGTTTTGGCAGTGAACTGCCTTGAGTTAAGAAGAAAATGGGAAGCAAGTGTGGTGATTTTTGTGGCAAAAATCACAAGAGCTAGCACTCCGAGAGACATGCGAAGGTGATAGGGAAGTCTACCCATGAGCCGGGAATCGTTTGACGAAGCTTGGAGCTTGACGAAGAACCTCCAATGGCCGAAAAGAGTGGACTGCACACAGCCACTGCCGTGACATGCAGTGAGCAGAATTTCAAGTTTTGTTCGTTGCCGCGTCGCTCAACTGATCGATGTGAGTATTCCGCAACTCCCTTGATTTGTATTCGCACTTGTTTCATGCTTGTTTAATGATCTTGGGACCTTAGAAAACACCAACAGTTGGCCCCCTGCATCATCAGTTTTGGGGATACGTCCCAGGGTCGTGACCCACATTATCAATGTTATCGGGATGCGTCCCTAGGTCGAGGCCCTGTTGTCGGTTGCAGTTATCGAGATGCGTCCCAGGGACGTTGGCCCCCTACATCATCAGTTTTGGGGATGCGTCCAGGGTCGTGACCCACATTTTCAGTGGTATTGGGATGCGTCCCATGGTCGAGTCCCCCGTTGTCGGTTGCAGTTATTGGGATGCGTCCCCGGATCGAGGTCAACTGCGTCATCAACTCACCTCGAAGCAACAGGTAAGTCAGGTGGTAGCTGGCGAGCCAGGTAAGTAAAAATACATTGCACAACTTTGATAGGATTGTCATTGTAACCACTGCACAAGTCTCATCAAAGTGGGGGCGACTGTAGGTACTGTATTTTTGCATGTAAGTCTCTATGATGAGTCTCATTTAGAGGCACTACCTTTTAAGTTGCGGAAGTCGCGGGAAACGGACGTCGGAAGGGAAAAGTCAGAAATCAGTATTTTGTTGGATTTTATTCTCTTGTTTAGCTTCGGGTTCGCTTGTTGGACTTCCATTTTTAAACATCCTTAGCCCAAACCCCCGCAAGACACACATCAAGCCCACACACCACCACACACACACCAAGCCCACCAAATAAACCAAACCCACGCCCAAAGAAGACCACCCACACGCCCAAGCCCAATAAAACACATCCAAAAATAACAAAACACATATTTAACACATGGTGAAATTAAAACAAATCAAATAAAATCTAAATATTCACATACCTAATTAAAAAAAATCAAAAAAAATCAAATAAATCCATTCCTAATTTGAACAAATCTTGTCCATAATTAAATAGATGCTTTCCTTCTGTGACACTAATAAAATATATCCTTCATAATTACACAAATCCCATTCCTATTCAAACAAGGATTAACCATATCATTTGTCTATAAAAGAAACACAAATTCAACATTGCCCTCTCCTAGCTCATTCACGCATATTCACCCTTGAAAACAAAGAAAATAACACATACAGCTCACGTACCCTTCAAAACACTCCACGCACCATTGCCCACTAACACACCCTCAACACGTCCCCAAGCCACTAACGCACCCTTCACAAAAAGCCAACACCTAGCTCACTCACGCCACCTGCCTTCAACCCCCTCATCAACTGCCCTCTCAACTTCATGCTAAAGTCCCATCAGCACGTCCACAAGCCACCTTCACTAGCCCCTTCACGCCTAGCCACGTTACTGCCTTCATCAACCTTCACGCTAAAACACCCATCACCGATTCAATAGCCTCTTGCCCTCACGCATAAAACCACATGCACCCTTGTTTCACGTCATTAGCTACCCTCACAAAACAGCCCAAACTCACGCAAATAAACCTCTCCAAACTGCCTCAGTTCACGCTCACAAACTGTCCTGAAACCACAGTGTAGTGACCGAAAAACAGCCCCTGAAATTGCACTATAATCACCGAAAAAATCACCCCAACAGTGGCCTAAATTACCGAAAACAATGGACAAAAAATGTACTCTAAAACCCTTAAATTACCGCACAAAACAACAGCCTTAATCCCCTTAGAAACCGCAAAAACAGTCCCTTAATACAACAAAAACAGTGACTAAACAAATAGCAGCAAAACAGTAGCAAAACGGAGTAAAAAACAGCAGCCCAAATAGCGAAACAACGAGGAAAGAACGTGAACCAGCGAACCAGAAGAGTTGCGGAGTGTTAGCCTTCCGACGGCCATGTGACGCACTTCCAAGAGTCGACATAAAAGGTTAGACCTGAGGGCACCTTTCTTATTTATTTTCATTCATCTTTTAATTATTTATTGAATTTCCTTCGCATGAGAGTCGTTGGTTAATGTGTGTTGTGGCCATTGGATGAATGGAAAATGTGTCGTCTCTTATGGTATATCGGATGGAAACCCAGACGTAAATTCCGTAGCCGAATCCGAATGGACGGTAGTGCGGTCTGTACTTGGGAAACAACTCCCCGTACCACTTGAGCAAATGGCACATCTTTCACTTTATTTTATCTTGTTTGTTTATTATTCACATTTTATATTCCGTCTTTTACTTGCCACACGTTACTTGCTTGTGTATTGATGATATAGTGCGCATGGGCTTAGTATGTTGGTCTAAAGGTTCTCTATTTGAGGGAAGAAAAGTCTAAAAGGCTACCTTTACGACAATACTTTGCCACGCCAGACGAAGTGTGTTTGATTGAATGTGAGATATGTTCAATCGAGTATACGAAGTCCTACATTGTTGTCTTTATTTTATATGCATTGTGATGTAATGCGCATATTGTTGTCTATAAATTGTACAAAAAAAAAGTCCTATATTGTTGTCTTTACTTTCTATAAATTGTGATGTAATGCGCATGGGCTTAATATGTTGGTCTAAAGGTTCTCTATTTGAGGGAAGAAAAGTCCAAAAGGCTACCTTTACGACAATACTTTGCCGCGCCGGACGAAGTGTGTTTGATTAAATGTGAGATATGTTTAATCGAGTATACAAAGTCCTATATTGTTGTCTTTAATTTCTATGCATTGTGATGTAATGCGCATGTGCTTAGTATGTTGGTCTAACGTTTCTCTATTTGAGGGAAGAAAAGTCCAAAAGGCTACCTTTACGACAATACTTTACCGCGCCGGACGAAGTGTGTTTGATTGAATGTGAGATATGTTTAATCGAGTATACAAAGTCCTATATTGTTGTCTTTACTTTCTATACATTATGATATAATGCGCATGGGCTTAGTATGTTGGTTTAAAGGTTCCCTATTTGAGGGAAGAAAAGTCTAAAAGGCTACCTTTACGACAATACTTTGCCGCGCCTTTTAGTATTTCGTTATTTACTTTTTGTACATCATCTCCTTGCATAATCATGCATCATATTGCAAGGCGCATGGGCAAATCAAGTTGGATTAAAGGTCCTCCATTTCGAGAGATGAAAAGCCTAAGGGCTACTTTTGCCACGATGTTTTACTGCGCCGGACAAAGCATGTTCGATTGAACGTAAGATACATTCAATCGGACACTTGAAGTCCTATATAGATGTGGGCATATATTGCATCTCTCTTCTTTCACCTTAATTGTCTATCTTCTTTTGCATCGCATCATGGCACATTTATTTTAGTGTATAATTGCCTCTTTAATTATCTCTTTACATTATGCACTTAATTGCCTCTCTTTAATATGCATGCTTGTACAATTATTGTTTATTTGTGTCTCTGTGTTTATCAATATAATGTGTTCATGAAATTATATGCTTGCCATTATTCCAATTTATTTTTTTATGCATGAATTTAGAAGTAGATTATCCTTGGAAATATATGCTGCTTAGGCTTGGTTAGATTATTACACAAATCTTTTCATTACAAGTGGAATAAGTAAGGGACAATTCTGAACCCAATGGTTTGAGGTGAATCTTCGTGAAGCGACCCAAGAGATCCCTGGATATATTGGCAGTAAATACGGTCATCGGACTGTCTGAATACGTGCGTACCCGGTACCACGTTCTTACCGATTTACAAGACATGGTTGGCTTCTAGCAAAGCACCATGCCTACCCAATTCTCCAGAAATATTGACATGAATCTAGCAACTCAAGGAACAAATGACATGAATCCAACAACTCAAGGAACATTAGATCCTTTGCAATTGCCAACAGGTCCAATTATACGCCAAAGAGCTAAGAAGATCAGAGACGCAATGGCGGGGCCAGCGTAGAATGCCATGGTCGAGTGTGACAGGCAACTCCGGGGCATATTGGCGTCACATGAGGGCTTCAATGGAGTGGGTCCAAAGCTATTTCACTTGACTTAAGTCATACCAGAGTAACCCCAGCAATCTTGAAGCCGAGTATATTTTTAACGGATCAAGCCGATTCAAGCCCGACACTAAATATTCGGCCAAGACAAGACTTATTGGACTTTATGACACATCATTATGCCTTTATACATGGAAGCCAAGAATTTGGAGGACTTTTGGTGCAAGGAAACAACTTTAGACAAATTTGGAAAAGTTTTCCATATTGTTGACTTTTATGATTTTGTGTTTTTACTTTAGACTTTTTTGGCAAAGTTATTTATTAAGTCTTTGTTTGTTATTGATTAAGTCTTTGTTTCTTTTGACTTTGTGTTTGTTATTAAATGTCTATTAAGGGCATGGCCATTTAATAGCCATTAGTTAGCAACTTAGGGTGTTTTGGTCATTTTGCACCCATTAGGGTTTTTTCATTGTACTATTTAAACTCATTTCATCTTAATGAGAAGCTAATCACCAAATTCTAATTTCATCTTCATTTTGAAGTCTTGGCTATTGCCTAAATTGCTTAAGGGAGGGATTCCCCTTATCTCATGCAATCGACTTATCTAAGGCGTGGCAACCTTAGTGGCATCTCCGTGCTAGCAGAACACCTCAAGGAATCATCTTAAGGGTTCTCAAAGACATGTTCTTTGTGGGTATTCTTTGTGGCCTTGGAAGGGTTTTGTTCCTACAAAATCAAATTCGCGGTTCTTGGGGTTCTGTCCGTTGCGAGGGGTTTGCTTGGCCTAATCCTCCAAGTGAGTTCCGCGTCATTTGGTATCAGAGCTTAGGGTTCCAAGGTCTGATTTTTCTATCTTTACCTTGTGTTTTTATTTAGTTTTTATTGTGTTTTGAGATGGAAAGAGAATTTGAGACCATGGATAGAAATTTTCAAAATAATTTGGTCTTCGTCTTTCGTACAAGATGCCGCATCAACTCTAGAGCGTGTAGTATGATCATCAACAGAAAAGATCCTACTAATTTTGCTAGTACTACACTAGTGGAAAAGTTGGGATTACCCTTAATACCTATGGATAGACCTTACCTGTGGATAAGTGAATTTGGCGAGGTTGAGGTTAGTCATAGAGTTGTGGTTAGTTTTTCTATTGGGGAAAAATATATTATGATGAGGTAGTGTGTGACGTAGTTCCTATGAGTACTGCACATATATCATTGGGCAAGCATTGGTATAAGTTTAACAAGGTAACTTATGATAGGGACAAGAATAGATATAAGGTCAAATATGGTGGGAAAGTCATTACTATCATTCCTTTAACACCACAACAAGCATATGATGATGTGTTGTATTTTCAGAAAAGTACGAGTAGTGAGAGACATGGTAATATTGATAAAATATGTTATGTGGAGCCATCAGAGAACGACATGGGTAATGAGATGGTTGAAGAATTTGTTGTAAAGGAAAGTGTACGACAACAAAATGGAGTAGTGAGTAGTGACTAAGGGTTTATGATGAGTGAGATCATTAGCGAGGCTAAAGTCGGTGAGAATGCTTGTGAGGCCAAGAGTTATGAGTGTATTGTTTTGAGTTACATGGTGAGTGGAAATGCTTGTGAGACCGTGAGCATTGAGAGAGTAAACACTTGTGAGACAGTGTGCTTTGAGGTTGAAAAACACAGTGAAGTTGAGCATTTGTGTGAGGTCTTTGCAAGTAAGGTTGAGATAGTGGCCATGGGTGATGATGAAGCCATGCGAGCGAGTGAAAATGAAGTGGATGTGGTAGTGAAGTTTTTACCTAACACATTCTCTACTATTTATGTTTCTTCATTGCAGGTGCACGTGGTCAAGTATGATTCATTTATACTCCAAGATCATCATTCAATTGATTTTGTCATAACTATCTATGATCCGGGTTCGGATTCGAGGACGAATCCATTTCAAGAGAGGGAGAATGACATGAATCCAGCAACTCAAGGAACAAATGACATGAATCCAACAACTCAAGGAATTTAGATCCTTTGCAATTGCCAACAGGTCCAATCACACGCCAAAGAGCTAAGAAGATCAGAGACGCAATGGCGGGGCTAGCGCAGAATGCCATGGTCGAGTGTGACAGACAACTCCGGGGCATATTGGCATCACATGAGGGCTTCAATGGAGTGGGTCCAAAGCTATTTCACTTGACCCAAGTCATACCAGAGTAACGCCCCAACAATCTTGAAGCCGAGTATATTTTTAATGGATCAAGCCGATTCAAGCCCGACACTAAATATTCGGCCAAGACAAGACTTATTGGACTTTATGACACATCATTATGCCTCTATACATGGAAGCCACGAATTTGGAGGACTTTTGGTGCAAGGAAACAACTTTAGACAAATTTGGAAAAGTTTTCCATATTTGTTGACTTTTATGATTTTGTGTTTTTACTTTAGACTTTTTTGGCAAAGTTATTTATTAAGTCTTTTTTGTTATTGATTAAGTCTTTGTTTCTTTTGACTTTGTGTTTGTTATTAAATGTCTATTAAGGGCATGGCCATTTAATAGCCATTAGTTAGCAACTTAGGGTGTTTTGGTCATTTTGCACCCATTAGGGTTTCTTTCATTGTACTATTTAAACTCATTTCATCTTAATGAGAAGCTAATCACCAAATTTCGAATTTCATCTTCATTTTGAAGTCTTGGCTATTGCCTAATTGCTTAAGGGAGGGATTCCCCTTATCTCATGCAATCGACTTATCTAAGGCGTGGCAACCTTAGTGGCGTCTCCGTGCTAGCAGAACACCTCAAGGAATCATCTTAAGGGTTCTCAAAGACAAGTTCTTTGTGGGTCTTCTTTGTGGCCTTGGAAGGGTTTTGTTCCTACAAAATCAAATTTGCGGTTCTTGGGGTTCTGTCCGTTGCGAGGGGTTTGCTTGGCCTAATCCTCCAAGTGAGTTCCGTGTCAAATATTCTTTAAAGGAATATGTAATCTTTGTCAGGCGTAGCATACGTAGTATTACATATTATGATCCAGTATCAGATGTCACATGCTAGGCCTCGGGCTGGAATTGTGTCTGCCCCGTACAAAGCATATATCGGATCACTAGCAACTAGTCTCTATAATCGGATAATCATGACCTTGTCATATTATCCCGATAGCTGCAGCATACAAGAGTACCAGTTCCGTATCCTGTGTGATCATCATCTTCATATAACTGAAGTGATACATCCATCTTGACATCACACCCAATACACTACGATTCTCAGTATACCTAGAAGAGGCGTACACAGAACCTGTTAAAGGGCCGGACGACCAAAACCAAAGTATACTGATTGTCGCAAGTATTAGTGATGCAAGTCTCAGGTTAAGACCAAATACACTTACCCTGATTCGGACTCCCATAGACACATAGTCATACTACCAATGGGATTCTGAGGGGTCTATCTAGAGCGAAGCTGTTTCCATACCATCGGTAAACAGAACCTCCTATTACACTTGCATGAGTATCCAATACCCAAATATATGAGAACTATGCCATTATGCCTCCATAATGCGCACAAGTGCAATACTAATCTATTCTGCATTATCGATGTCCAGTCTCGATAATACTACGACTACGAATATTTAATGATTAAACCTTAGTGGATTAATATTGTCTCATATCTTATTAATCTGGTACTAATCATATGGACTTTTATCATTTATGTATCTCGGTAAACCAATTACAAATGATAAAAGAGTAATTTCCTTTGTCACATAGTTAATTTGTAGAACAACACCATGTTCTGTACAAATAGTGATGCTATGGGTCATAATTGTCCAACATATGTAACGCCCCAAAGTCATGGATTTGCACTCCTGGCTCTAGTTAGGGATATGGGGGGACGGCGATACGTAATGGCCCCTTACGTCAGGTTTTCAGGGACATATATAGATTTCAGAAATAGTTTTCAGATACAGTTTTCAGAAAAAAAAATTTAGAAAAAGAAAGTTTTCAGAAAACAGTATCTTTATAAGAAACTTTCAGAAAAGATAAATTTTACAGAAAGTGTTCAGAAGAGATTTTCATAAAGAAACCCAGAGTTTTCAGACAGAAAAAAAGAGTTTTCCTATAAAGGCTATTTCTTGAACTTTGGTTTTAGAATCAGATATTTTATAACAGTATTTCAGTTTTTGTTCACTCACATAGATTGTACAACGGTCTAACCCCCCACTCCCAGTTTTATTATTTTGCAGGTATTCTCGAAGGACGATCTCGGGAGGACGGATAATGATGCAATCAATAGGGTATGAAGTCCACCAGATCAAGTCAGAGAGAGTGAGAGTCCAGTCAGAGTCAAGTTGAAGTTATGTATTAGTCTTTGATTATGTGATAGTCATTATAAAAGTAAGTGTTATTGAGTATACAGTTATTAATGTTGAGTCTACATGCTATGTTATTAAGTTTGGGCTACGGTCCCATATATAAGATATTTAAATAGAGAAAAAAAGTATTAGTATTGTTTATGATTAGAGAGTCAGAGGCTCAGGGGAATAGTACGGGCTATTCCCTGCCGGTAGCATCTCCCGGATTTGGGATGTTACAAGGATGGTATCGGGGCATAGTCTAGGGAGTTAGTTATTGCAGTGGGCAGAGTGATTGAGTCTGGTATATGCAGTATGTCCGGGATACCCGTATACAAGGCACTACCTCTCCAGTATCCAATCCTCAAGTACGTTCTCAAGATATATAGACAGGTTAGTAAGCTTTCCCAGACTATTCGAATAATATTCCTTACGAGAACAACTATACTCTAGATCCAAGTAGAGAATTCCCCTGTAGTTATCCTGACTTATCACCAGAAGTTCAGAACAAGCTATGAAACTAAATAGTAAAGATCTAAGAAAAGTTACCCAAGAGAGTGGGAAACGAAAGCTATAAGAAAGCAAGGAAAAATGCATAGATGTGTAAGCAGCCAGAGATAAAGAAAAGTAAAGAGACAAAATAGGACAGTGAAGTTCTAAGGATACCCACGCAGGAAAATAGAGAGAGAATAGGAAAAAAAACTGAGCAAGTATTTGAGTGCCTAGAAGATGTAAGATTTCTTCCCTCCTCAGAAAATTCCTTCAAGCCGATCCAATAGCCTCTAGGTACATCGTATAGATAGTGAGTTCCCCGAGTAATGAGGAAAAGCTAGAAAGATAATAGAAGTAAGAAATCATGATTAGTTTTAAGAGTTACAATAGACTGAGATGCCAAAAAGGACGTAGAGAACTCCAGATCGCCAAACCTTGACCCAGGTCCACAAGCAGGTAAATAAAGGTCATAAACAGAAATGATTAGTTACTTTATTCGAAGGAATCTGATGGAGACGAGACCCTAAGCTATCTAGTTTACAACCACTTAGTGATACCAGTTAAGAAAGCTGTCCTGACAGGACCTATATAATACCTACCTTACATGAGAAATAGACTCTACCAGGACATGGAGTACTAGAACAAGGACAACGATAACTATCAAAATGTAAAGGGTTGCCCCATCATTTCCCAGCTTAAGATAAAGGCAATCGTAAGAAACCCGACGAGAGTTTAACTTAAGAAATGGAAGACCTTGGAAGGTAGATCACCCAGAAAAGGATTAAGTAAGTTTTCAAGGATGTAAAGAAGAGGAGCCAGTATAACCCAAAGATATAGACAAGTCAGCACAAGTCTTGTAGTACTAGTAGAAGTCCACAGAATAGATCAAACTTAGTAGAACCTATAGATCAGCCCAAAGCCAGTAGAAAACCGTGGAAGTATAAAAGAATAGACCCGTGAGATTGGAGATATCTAGAGTGACAAAAGTACTAGTATGAATAGTAGAACAAAGTGCCATAACTGCGACTTATAGCAAGAGTAGAGAGCAGAAATCTAGGAAGTAGTCAGAAGAACGAACCACCACTAGTCTCAGTAGCATGGCGTAGAGCCAAGAGATTGGATTTGAAAACAGTAAGAAGGAAACAAAAGTGTCAAGAGGATTCAGTACGTATAATGACATGGGTAATGTAGCTTGGAGACAGAAGAATAAGTGAAGACTCTAACTAAGTTTGTGAGCATGTATTCATCCGCAACTTAGAGCCTAGCAAGAAGAAGAACAAAGTAAAGAAGATAATTTAATAGAATAGATGGATTACGGGGTGTCTAGATGGTGAAGCCAATGAGTTCAATAGAACATAGATAAAAGTCACGATATGGTAAAATTCTACATAAGATAGAAAAGTTTGGAGTCACAGTAAGTCAAGCCAAATCTAGAAGTCGTCTTAGAATTAGAATCCCTTAGGGGAGTAAAGGTTTAAGAAAGTGAATGAACTAGAGAGAGCGACTCTCAAGAGTATAGTATATGACTCATAAAAGTCTCATTATATTGAGAAAGAAGAACTAGATAAGAGTGGCACCTAACCAAAGATTTAGTAGAAGAGATCTTAAATAATCGAAGTTGATAGAGTTTTCAGGAGAGTAAGGATGCAAGGATTTCAAGGAACTGAGGTGAGAAAGACACATATGCAGCAGAGTAAGCTTCTTAAAGAGGAATAACAAATAGAGTATAGTGGCACTCAGAGAGAGAAAGTAACGACTTCAGAAGGTTTAACAACATAGATTAAATAGGAAGGAGTGCAAAGGCAGCACGAGAAAGTTTTTAGAGAACATGACTCCAGATGAATTTCATAGAAGAGGTAGGATGTTCGATAGTTGAAAATAATAAGAAGTAGAGTTGGAGAAGGCAGACCAAATAGTTTTTAGCAATAGTGCCCTAGTGTAGGGAAATGCATCAAATATATATATACAAGAGAGTCATAGGCTCATAGATAAATAGTATGTGCAACCAGATCACCATAATAAGAAAGGCCTCAGGATAAGTTCCCACCCTCCCAACCCTCGTTTGACAACATTAGCAGAGATGGACCTTTAAGGTTGCCTCAAGATACTCCCAGGAGTAAGTGAAAGAAGACTAGAACATAAGACCTTCAGATGTAGCTTAAGAACAGAATAAAAGTGAGTGACAGCTCTGAGTAAAAGAGTCAGGAAAGAAGTTATTCAGATGGAGTGGTACAAAGATAAATCAGTAGTCAAGTAATGACTGAGATACCAAGGAATCAGTGTTAGACATAATAGTGTATATGTAAAGGAAGAGGATATCCCTAAGATAAGAAGACAGAGAAATAGGCCAAGGAAATTCTCAGTATAGAATATGATAAAGCAGAAGACGAATATGATACTAAGGAAAGCATTTGGAAGTGAAGCCGTCATGGTGCAATGACAATAGGAGAGAATACTTAATAAGCAAAGACAAAAGTGTGTAACAATAAGGTTTCTTAGTATCAGAATAAAACCAAAAGTCCCTTATGTGTTAGCTCACATAAACCACATTAAGTACCCAGCCCTAGTCTAAGTTGACCAAACCACTACAGGTTTGGGATGGCTCTAGCCACGGGTATGGGTGGTTTGGTGGAATTGTAGCATAGTATGGAATCAATGAGATAAGTTACTGCAAATTTGCAATTATCATAGCGGGTGGATCCACAAGGTATGGTATATTTACATGTATTGAAGTAAAGAACCTTGAAAATACTAGACTATGGAAAACAAACTGGTGTGGAACACCATAACCATTTTTATAGTAGCAATGAAAGTAAATGTATGGAGGAGGTATGAATTATAGCTAGAACCGAATCGCCAGCGTCCCCATCTACAACAAAAACTACAGTTTAAGGAAAAGAATACAAATAAATAAGCTCCCAGAGAAGCTACAAGAACCAACCTCCTTAGTACAAACCCATTAGGTAATCAAAATAGTGAGTAAAATGTGCATAAAGAATCTGACCCTGCACTACAAGGTCCTAACTTATACAGATAAGCAGAAGCAAGAAAATGTTTAGGGACTGATAAGCAGCCTGATATATATATATGTATACCTTCCAGAGTCAAAGCCGAAGTAAAGCAACACAAATACAGGACACACAGTACCTTCAGAGATGATAGACCCTTAAGTAAAGGTTGGAAAGCCTAGCCCAATAGTTATATAAAAAAAGTTAAGGGTGTTGAGTTCTCAACAAGAAGACTTTAAGATATATCTTTTTGTAGATAGATATAAAAAGACTAAACAATCAAAAACTAGAAGATGTATATGTAAATCACGAACCTAGTATGAACGAGACTTCTTTGATGCACCATAAGAGCTGTAGCATGGCCGTAGTGTAAAGTAATCAGTAGGAATTTTATGAAAATAGGACGACGAGTTCCCTTTCGATCAAGAATTTAAGAAGCATAAGGTATAAAACAGAATTTAAGATAAGAGAAAGGAAAATGCGTATTCATTAGAAAAAGAATCAATGATCAGTTTAACAGAGATCTTAGTCACCAAGTTATAGTGAACTAGATTAATGTGAATTAGTTTACAGTGAAGTAAGAGTCCGACTAGATGGAAATAAAGATGGTTACAGGTATAAATTCAGTTTCAGCTGATGGATTAGAAAGGACCCGTGAAATTTGTGACCTATGGTAATATCTTAAGGTTAAAGAGGATTCGAGGACGAATCCTATTTGAGGGAGTTAGAATTTGTAAAGACCGGTAGTCTTTACTATTGTTACATTGTAATACCGTGGTATTACGGGATGAAGGTAACATAATATAAATTATTTTGGGATACAAACACACTCATGGAACGACTTTGGGGATAATCATTAAATTCTTCGAAATTCCGATACGAAATTCTATGATGTTCCATTCTGGACAGCCCATGGTATTTGGGGCATAACTTTCTCATACAAACTCCAATTTTTATGAATTTTATATCATCGAAAGCTAAGATCGAGACCTACAACTTTCGTGTTGAATAGTTTCCAACTTCGGATGAATAGTGCCCCATGGTCATTCTAGTAAATTCTCCAAGTTTCTTAAAATTTCTAAAATATTCTATTTTTAAATGGCCAAGTATAAAAATGGAACACTATTCATGTATTCCTAAAAATTAAAAAGAAAAAAGGAAAAACGTGGAGAAAGAGAAGGAAAAAGAAGAAGAAGAGAAGAAGAATAAAAAGAGTCTTGAAGAAAGAGGAAGGAAGAAGAAGAAGCAAATGAATGATGCAAATACCAATCCCCAAGAGTTAAGAAGAAGATTGGCAATATTTGGGGGCTTAAAGAATGAAGGAAATCAAGAAGAATAAGGTAAGGAAACTTGACCCAAAACTTAATTTGTTGGATTTTGAAAGTTGATGATAAATTAGAGATTTTGGCATGATAAAGGTTGCATAATGTTGATTGATAAGTCAATGAAGTGATTATTGAACTTAAGAACCCAAATTTTTAAAGTCTTAAAGGGTTAGTTAAATCAAGAATATTGAGATTTAAAGAATTGTTTGAAGTTGATAACTTGATGTAGAACATGTGAATTTGAAGTTCAATTGATTAGTTTGTGTAATAATTTTGTTATGGAAGTGTTTGTGGTGCTAAACCGGTTCGGGTCACGACACGAAGAGGCTTGTGTTGTGACGCGCACTGGAAAAAATGCATGACATTTCTGGAATGTTGAGCCTCGCGACGCACAAGGCATTGTGTCATGACGCGTGACCCAAAACCATCCTAAATAAGTTTTTATCAGTCCAGCTTCACCCTAGCATGTTAGAGGCCACGCTAGGGGTCTCGTATCAACTTATTTATATACAATACACCATAAAATATGTATGTTATGCCTGATAGCGATAACGAGTATTTAAATCGATAGATTTAGTTTAATTCTGTAATGTACTCCACGATTTATTTTCTAATCAGAGTTATCAATTAGGGGTTATCATATGAACCGCAAAACCTTTCGGTAAAATGACGAAGTGGTCTAGCACCAGCCAGATTCCAATCTGTGAGTGTACACTTTCCTTTTTACTTGATTTTTATTTCGTATTTTTTATATCAGACTTATTGTAGACACGGTAAAGAGACACAATGACACACAAGTTTAGACATGTAGGTGCGCGCTCACCCAGTGTGAACTGAGAAATGATTTAAGGCCGCGCTCACCCCTCGCATGGGAAGACCTTAAACCGTTGGGTTCGGAATGGTCCCTTACTTATGCCAGGTGTAATGAACATGTTTACACAATGATATAACCAAGTCTTATGCAGCACATGCAAGATAATCCAAACATCACACAAGTTTGCACACCCATAATCATTAATAGAAACAATGGAAGCATGTTATATTAAAGAGTATAGGATGCAGAAATGAAAATAATAAATAATCAAAGACATAAATTCGTCAATGAATAAATAGCAAATAAAAGGAGGTTAAGCAGACTTATGCGAGTATTTCCCGAGTGGTACGTGGAGTTGTATCCCAAGTACAGACCGCACTACCGTCCATTCAAATTCGGCTACGGAATTTACGTCTGGGTTTCCATCCGATATACCGCTAAAGATACCACTTGCATTGACACAATGTAAATAAAAATAGACGTGAAATATGATAATGCATATGGTAAAATAACAATGAATAACCGAAAAGATAAATATGCAAAATAACAAAGAAAGATAAATAACAAAAAATAAATGCAGAATAATAAAACAACAATAAAAGTAAATTAAATGCGAAATAATAAAAAGACAAATAACAAAATAAATACGGAATAATAAAATAACAATAAAGGTGAATAACTAAATGAAATGATAAATAACACGAAATAAATGTGCGATGACAAATAAATAATAGAACGTCAAAGAAAGATGTGACCAAAAGTTCAGTCGTCTTTGATATCGGACCTCGCACATCCGGTTGGACGTATTTCACGTCAAACCAAGCATGTTGTTTCCAGGACGACAAAGTAAAATATAATAAAGGGTGCCCTCAGGTCTTACCTTTTAAGTCGCTTATCGGGAGTGCGTTGGGACGTCACCGGAAAGGTTAACGCTTCCCTCTTTTTCTGGTTCGCTGGTTTGCTATTTCCGCTTGTTGTTTTCTCTATTTTCTTCGATGTTTTGGCCGCTGTTTAGGGACTCGATTTGGGTTGTTCTAAGTGACTTTTTGGGGCAGTTTTGTGTGATTTTTGGACTGTTTTGGTGGGATATATTTTGGACTGTTTCAGCTTTGTTGTTTTTTGCATGGGGGCTGTATGTGTGTCAGTTTAGGGGGCTGAGTGTGTGTCGGTTTGGTGGCTGCTAAGGGGTTGGTTCATATGTGCGTGTGTTTATTTTTCCGAGAGAGAGTGGTGTGAGTGAGAGGGCTAGGCTTTATCACTTACTCGGTGGGTTTTATCTTCACATGGAGGGCAGTTGCTGGTTTGTCTAGGGTCTTTTGGTTTAAAGTACCATGAGAGTTTGTTGTGTGTGAGTGTGTTGTCTCGACCTTTGTCTTGTTGTTTGCGTTGAAGGGCTGGTTTGTTTGTGATGTGTTGAATGAGCCGTGCAATGAGTGTATGTGTAAGCTTTAGGGTTTGTTTGTTGTTGAAAAAAAAGGGAAGAAGGGCGTGAGCTGTGCTAGGGTTTCAGTTCGTCAGTTTATTGTCAGTTTGTTTGTTGTTTCATTCGGTCAGTGGAGTAGTTTCACGGCTTGTGCATGTGAGTCGGTGGAGGGTTTATGTGTTGTGAGGGTTTTGGTGTGTGATGGATTTAGGGTTGTGAGGGTTTTGACGTATGATGATTGGTTTGTGGCTACTGATTTAGGTTAGTGAGGGTTGCTTATGAACCGTGTGAGTTTATTGTGAGAGAGATGATGGAGGCGAGAATGAGAGAGGTTGGAGAGGAAGCGAGCTTGGGTTTTTTGGGTTATTGCCGAGTTGTGAATTGGTGGGGAGAAGGAGGTGTGGAGCTAGGGTTAGGATTTGGTTTAAGTTATGTTTTATAGTGGTGCAATAGGGTTAGGGTTATGCAAGTGGGCTTTCGATGGGTGCGTATAGGCTTTGGATGGGTGCTGGGGTTTTGGGCAAAGATTTAATGTTTAAAACATGAATCGACTGAGCGAACCCGCGGTTAACTAGCGAGTTTAAATTTGACGAGCAATTAATTTTAGAATTTTCCCTTCCGGCATGCGTTCCCCGCGACTTCCGCGACTTATCGGGTAGTGCCTCCTTACGGAGCTTATCATTGGGCTTTATGCAAAAATACAGTGTCTACAGTCGCCCCCACTTTGATGGGGCTTGTGCAGTGTGTGACATTGATAACCCTATCAAAGTTATGCATGCATTTTTTACTTACCTGATTCGTCGGCTGTTATACTTACCTGCTGCTTTACGAGATGTTTCGAACTGAGTTGATTTGGTGGCGAGATGCTGCGACCCCTAAGGTTCATCCCTGTAAGATGTTGCGATCTCTAGGATTCATTACCGAACTGAGCTGATGTGAGGTGGTCCATTCCCGAACCGTTGCTTGAGAGGTGGTCCATTCCCGAACCGTTACTTGAGAGATGGATGGTTCATTCCCGAACCGTTACTGATGTGAGGGGGTTCATTTCTGAACTGTTACTGATGAGAGATGGTCTATTTTTGAACTGTTACTGATGTGAGATGGTGGTTCATTTCCAAACCATTACTGATGTGGGGTGGTTCATTTCCGAACCTTTACTCAGTTGAGATGAGTTGATGGCGAGGCGCTATGACCTCTGGACTTTGTTCCCGAACCACCGAGTTGAGGGTCTTGTTCCCGAGCTATACTGAATGTAGGCTTTATTCCCGAACTGTGTTGAAAGTGGGCTTTGTTCTCGAGCTGTACTGAATGTGGGCTTTGTTCCCGAATGATGTAGAGTGTGGGCTTTGTTCCCGAGCTATACTGACTGTGGGCTTTGTTCCCGAACTGTGCTGAGAGTGGGCTTTATTCCTAAATTACGTTGAGAGTTGGCTTTGTTCCCGAACTGTGTTGACTGTGGGCTTTGTTCCTGAACTGAGTTGTGGGTTTTGTTCCTAATTGAGTTGAGGGTCTTGTTCCCGAATTGAGATGAGGGTTTTGTTCCCGAATGGAGTTGTGGGTCTTGTTCCCAAATTGAGATGAGATGAGTTGAGGGTCTTGTTCCCTATTTGAGTTGTGGGTCTTGTTCCCTATTTGAGTTGTGGGTCTTGTTCTCGATTTGAGTTGTGGGTCTTGTTCCCGATTTGAGTTGTGGGTCTTGTTCCCGATTTGAGTTGTGGGTATAGTTCCCGATTTGAGTTGAGGGTCTTGTTCCCAAATGGAGTTGTGGGACTTGTTCCCAAATTGAGTTGAAGGTCTTGTTCCCGAATTGAGATGAGGGTCTTGTTCCTGAATCTAGTTGTGGGTCTTGTTCCCAAATTGAGTTGTGGGTCTTGTTCCCGAACTGAGTTGTGGGTCTTGAACCTGAAATGAGTTGAGGGTCTTGTTCCCAAATTGAGTTGAGGGTCTTGTTCCCGAATTGAGTTGAGGATCTTGTTCCCAAATTGAGTTGAGGGTCTTGTTCCCAATTGAGTTGTGGGTCTTGTTCCCGAACTGAGTTGTGGGTCTTGAACCTGAAATGAGTTGAGGGTCTTGTTCCCAAATTGAGTTGAGGGTCTTGTTCCCGAATTGAGTTGAGGATCTTGTTCCCAAATTGAGTTGAGGGTCTTGTTCCCAATTTGAGTTGTGGGTCTTGTTCCCGAATTGAGTTGCTCCTCTTAGCCGCTTTTTTCCCTTTTTTTTCTTCAAATCCTGCGAACACAAAAAAAAAATTTGCGTGTATATGACGTGTATGCATGTATGCATGGATGTATTTTCTATTCCGATGGGTTAGACTTCCTTGTGCTCTTTGGTGTCTTTCGCCTATAAATGTCTTTAGTCGCCCTCTGGGCCTGCTTATAATTTCCTTTTTCCAGTTCTTTTCTGGTGATTGCTCAGTTCCCTTTTTGTCCCATAGCTCAAGATCTTGTTGTGTCCCTTATTAGCGGGGTGGTAGATTGGTCGCCCCCAGACTTGGTTTAGCTTTCTGCTCTTCGTTGCTTGCACTAGGTCAAGTTGGACTACGTGATGTGTCACTCCGTATCAACATACTATATTACTGGCTATGAAATAGTCCCAATAGTTATATATATTATTGTCCTCAAAGAATGCTCAGTAATGAGACCATAGAACCTTTAAAGTACTCAATGCAACTCAAATCTGAGTTTTTGAATAGATGATCTAAGTCAGACTCAAAGTGTGTGTGTGTAAGGGTTCATTCACATCTTGATTCCCAGGTAAGCCAACTCAATGATTTCGTTTCAAAAATTGGGATCCATGGGTCAAACCAACCTAGATGTCTCAATTATGCTCTGCAATTGCTTTTCCGTGCTCAATATGGTATGATTTTCTTTTTCTTTTGTTTTGTTTTGTCTCTCTATTTTTTTTCTTCTTCATCTTTTTTTTTTCTCTTTTTTTTTTCTTTTTTTTCAACACACCTACCCTTTAAGGTAGCATTTCTCCTCATGGTGGTCCTAATACTTGCCCATGGGTAGCTTCACGCTTATCGGTTATAGGTGGTTAAATTTTTTATTTTTTATTTTTAGAGACTTTTCTTTTGTTTTCAACTATACCATACATCATAACACAAGAAAATCAAGATAAACATCTAAGCAAACGGTCATTCACCGACCTGCAATTTCTTCAACTAGTCACTTTACTAACCACTCAGGTTTTCACTGCTAAGAACCATAATCAAGTGCTTACGAGTCTAACATAGATAAATTACTCAAAGTATCAGATAAAAGCGCATATGATGAGTGGTAATTATATCATTATTTCCCACTCATTTAAACCTAATATTTTGTATAGTTTCTTGAGTTTTGTGAATATTTTGATGTGTTTTGTGTTATTTTGTAGATAAATAAAGTTTCAGGACACTCTGGAAGTGATTTGGGCCAAAACAGTGAAAATTGGACAAAAAAGGCATTTTGGTAATTTTCCATGTCGCGACGCCTAACGTGCACCAAACAGTGCTACCGTGCACCGGGTCCACAAGTCAGAATCTGAGAAGGTTTGACTGTGCTAACATGCGCCGTGCCACATGTCATCATCCTACGGTGCCAACAGTCTCCATCGCCAGGTGTCACTCCACATGTCTACCACGTCATCGTCCACATCATCGGTTGACCGAGTCAAACTGCCACATCATTGCCACATCATCATCAACCAATCACAGCGTGCCACGTGTCGCAATTCTATGGTGCCGACAGTCAAATTACCACGTGTCGCCACGTCAGCATCAATTATTGACTGACTTATCCTTATCTGACACGTGGCGGATAAGAATCTGAGCCGACCACGTGTCACAATAATTGAGCTCCAACCACCTTGCCACGTGTCGCCTTATCAGCTTATCCAGAATCTGAAATCGACGAACCAGAAGCTGCCACGTCGACCAAACGGGCGCCGCGACGTGAGATGGGCGTTGGGACGCGAGACCCTTACTGACGCCTATAAATAGAGCTCAGTTTTCTGATTTCAGATGTACCTTCCTATCTAATTCCTCTGATGTAAATAAGGAGTTTTCTATCTAGTTTCTTTTAGTTTTTTTAGTTTTGTAATTAATTTTAATTACGTTATGTAATAATAGTAATTTACTTTCTTACTTTTTACAGTTTTTACTATTCACCATGAGGAGGTAACTTCCCCAGCTAGGGTGAAAGGTAATTCTTTTACTATTGCTATTTAGATTAATCTCCCTTAAATATAATATATTCACTATTTAAAATTTGACTTAAAAAGGATACCGCCAGATTGGTCGGTTGGTAATTCATTTTAATCTGGTTTAAACCTGACTAATCAAGGATACCGCCAGATTGGTCGGTTGGTAATTAAATTTTCTTACCGCCTATATGGCAGGTTAGACTTAATTTGACTTAATCAGGTTACCGCCTATATGGCTGGTTGGTAAAATAATCACAAGTTTATATACTATATTATGGGAGATATCTAAATAGTAAATAGTAAAAGTTGATTTTTTTACCTTAGAATTTTATTTTATTGCAATTTACTTTTCAGTTTTTACTTTACCGCAATTACTTTCAGTATTTTTTACTTTATGTCTTTTAAAGCCCTAGTTATGTGTTGTAACTAAGTTAGTTATCTGGGGTTGTGATGACTTTTAATATCACCGGTTTATAAGAGGTTATTTTATAGTTTGGGTAATACAAAGATTTATTTATTGAGTCTTAATCTTAATGTTTTTTATTAACTGGCCACTAAAAAAATTGACTAGGTAAACTTAAAATGAACTAGACATAGGGATTTTAAGTTTAAGACCTTAGACTCAATAGCCCACGATCTTCTTTGAGGATATATAACCCTTTAATAGATTTCCTTACAGGATAGACATATACCTGTCGGGCGGGGGTAGCCATAATTGGAACTTAAACTTAATGAATCCATATAATTTGGTTAACATAGACATATGGTTCAATTGGGTTAAACTGGGTATTTGTGTCTGACCATCGACAGAGGCTTTCACAGAATTTAGTGTTCCAGGTTAATAAATCAATATATTACCCAATTATATAATAACCACTTCATCTTTAAAATAATATTGGAAGAAATCACAACTCTAGATAGTTTTTAATATTGAATTTTCTTAAAACCTACTTTCGAACAATTTTATTTACTTGTTTTTAAATTTAGAATCGTCACCATTTCAAATCAATCAAACAACCTGTTAGATACTAGTAATCATTTGACCTCATAAAATTAATAGCTTAGGTATTAAGTCCTCGTGGGATTGATACTTTTTATACTACTTGAACGATACGTGCGCTTGCGTTATATGTGTGTGTTTACGCTGGACAAGTTTTTGGCGCCGTTGCCGGGTACTTATTTATCTTTCACTATTAGTTTTAGGGTTAGATACGTTACTTGTATCTAATTTATTTTCACTTATTGTTTTTGTTTTCTTGTGTTTCAGGTTCTCAGAAACTTCATGAGACGAACAAGAAGCTTTGAACTCCGACCGCTTGACCCGGAAATTGAAAGAACCATCAGACAGTTGAGAAGGGAATGGCGAGAAGGCCAAGAAGCTTTAGTCAACATGGAACCTGAACCTTTGAATATTGCACCACCAATTCCCATTCGAGAGAGAACCATTCCGGTGATTGACAGACTCATTTCTTGTGTTGTACTTCCTCCCTTACCAGCAAATGCGGGTGACATCAAAACATGCATTCAGATGATTCAGCAGTCAGTTCAGTTTGGGGGGAATGCAACTAAAGATCCTAATGCCCACATCAGCAACTTCCTGGAAGTTTGCGGCACTTTCAATTACAACCGAGAAGCTAAAGAAGCAATGCGACTACGAGTTTTCCCATACTCCTTGAAGGATAGAGCTAAAGCTTGGCTACATTCACTACCAGCAGGTTCCATCACAACTTGGAACACTTTAGCCACCAAATTTCTTGCAAAGTACTTTCCACCAGCCAGAACTGGAAAACGAAGGAATGACATCACATCCTTTGTACAACAAGACTCAGAAACTCTCTACGAAGCTTGGGAAATGTACAAAGATTTGATCCGGAAATGTCCTCACTATGAGATTCCAAAATGGCTTCAAGTCAAACCTTCTATAATGGACTTTCTGGACTGATGAGAACCACAATCGATGCTGCTGCTGGAGGAGCTTTAATGGCAAAAGGAGAAGATCAAGCCTGGGACCTAATCGAAGAAATAGCCAACAACAATTCCTTGTGGCCAATAAAAGGAGCATGATCCAAAGAATTGCATGAATTTATGAAAGTGGAGCCAATACAGCAGTCAACGCCAAGCTGGATCAGATATGCAAATTCATGGAGACTCTCAGCACTGGATCCACAAGTTCACGATATGGAGGAGCACCAAAACCAAACCAACTTGAAGAGACGGTGAATTATGTCAATAATTTCAACAGACAGGGGAACAATCCATATTCCAACACCTACAACCCAGGGTGGAGGAATCATCCTAATTTCGCATGGAGCAACAATTCAGGGAAAATGAACAACCCACCATCCGGATTCCAACAACAGAACAAATGTCAGAAGTAGGCAAATGAATCAGGAATAACAGAAGTGTTGACCCACTTGAAAACGATAGAAGCAAAACACGACTCTCAAGCAGCAAGATATGATGCTATGTTTCAATCCCAAGCAGCATTAATTCAAAGTCAATATGCTTCTATTAAAACACTGGAGAATAAAATTGGACGATTGGCCAATGCTCAGAGTTACAGACCGCCAATTAACCTTCCTAGCACTACAGAACCAAATCCAAGGAACATAGGGAAGGAGCAGTGTCATGCCATCATGTTAAAAAGCGGTACTGAAATCAACAAAGATGTTGGAGCCAAAACAACTGCTGAGGAAGTTCCAAAAGAAACAAAGCAATAGATGGAGGAAAAAGAAGCAAAGGAAAATGAACATATCACTCTACCTCCACCTTTTCCTCAGCGTCTTCAAAAAAACAAACTGGACAAGCAGTTTGCTCGATTCTTGGAGGTGTTCAAAAAACTGCATATCAACATTCCATTTGCAGAAGCGTTGGAACAAATGCCCAACTATGCCAAATTCATGAAAGACATTCTTTCACGAAAGCGGAGATTGGGAGATTATGAGACAGTAGCATTATCAGAAGAATGCAGTGCCATCATTCAGAGAAAACTTCCTCCAAAGTTGAAAGATCCAGGCAGTTTCACTGTTCCTTGCATCATAGGAGAACATAACTTTGGTAAGGCTTTATTTGATTTAGGTGCAAGTGTTAACTTGATGCCTTTTTCTATTTTCAGGAAATTACAGATTGGAGAAACAATGCCAACTTCAGTTTCTCTACAACTTGCTGATAGAACGCTCGTATTTCCAAGAGGCGTAGTTGAGGATGTGCTAGTCAAGGTTGACAAATTCATTTTCCCAGCAGATTTTATTATCCTTGATATGGAGGAAGACGTAGACGTGCCAATCATCCTCGGGAGACCATTCTTGGCTACAGGTCGAACCATTATTGATGTACAAAAAGGAGAATTAACCATGAGGGTACAGGACCAAGAAGTAACATTTAATGTTTTCAAGGCCATGAATTTCCCAGATGATGAAAATAAGGAGGAATGTTTCAGACTTGATGTGATACACAATACCATTCAGAACTCCAATGCAATGCAAAGTTCTACTGACAAACTTAAAACATGTCAATTGCCTGTGGAGCCTGAAGATAAAGCATCTTTTGCCCTAAAAAAAGCCAATTCTTGCACTACAAGCAACAGAAGTGAAAAAGTTCCACCAGTTCAACAAATTAGAGGAATTTCACAATCAGCCTTTTGAGGATGCCAAATTGTACATAGAAAAGGCAAAGAAAAGACATGATGAGAAGTTAATGCGCATACAACTGGAACTAGGGCAGAAGGTACTGTTAAACAAATCAAGGGTGAAATTCTTCCCATGGAAGCCAAAATCACGGTGGTCAGGTCCATTTGTGATCACTAAAGTTTTACCAGATAGAGCTGTTGAGATACATGATCCTGACTCCAATAAAACTTTCAAGGTTAAAAACAAGCATGTTAAGCACTACCAGGGAGAATCATTTGAGCGACAAAAAGAAAGTGTCACACTTTCAGATCCAGCTTAACGTTCGAGAAGTCACGTCTAGCTGACGACTTTAAACTTAGCGCTCGCATGGAGGCAACCCATGCAATTTGTGTATATATTGTGATCTAGTGTGTTTTATTTTTGTGTGTTTAATTTTTGCAGGTAAAGTCATTTCACGATGGAAGAAGCTCTAGCAAATCTTCACAAGCAATTTTCTTCTCTCCCTCAAAAATCTCTGATGAAAATTTACAAAGCTCACTTGGAACGGATGAGATTACTAACGATCTATGGTGTTCCTAATGATATTCGTTGGGTAATTGAAACACGAGTCCGATTGGCAGGTGAGTCTTCTGAATCTTTTATTTCACATCTGCCTGGTTTTGGAAGAAACACCTATGCAAAGAAACATAGAGCTAAGCAAATGGGTGTTTGTTACAAATGTGCATGCTGGAATTGCAATACTCGTTGTCGTTCTTTAGGAATGGTGTCTGATAATCGCGAAGATAAAATTAAATTCATTAGGGATGGCTTGAGTAAGGAGTCTATAGATAATATATCTTCGACTCTTGAGACGCATCCCAGTGGATATGTACACATAGTCATTCGCAAATTACATACACAATTCCAAAAAGAAAGATAACAGTTAAGTCTCGGGAATCTGACTCAAAAAGACAATGTTTGCCAATTTATAAGAAAATTGGATGGGAAGCTTGTCCCTGACGCATAGACGTCAATCAAGCCGCTACTTTTCTTGTAAATATTATATCTCTTTGCCATTTCCTAATAATTATAATTTGTTTTGTTGTTTTCTTTTATTTTCTCCGACAGGATCCGGACTTTTTGACGATCACGATTTGTTTTACTGTTTAACTAATAATTGTCATTTGGCAGGTACTAGTGCTATTATTTTACTCACCCTTTTTCAAGTGTTATAAATTCAACTCATCATTGCACTTTTGAAGACATCCAGAGTAAAACATGGAAGCCACTTCAAGAAGACGAGTTGAAAACATATGTGTGTTTTGCGGTTGTAGTGTTGGTGTTAAGCCACAATACGTAGAGGCAGCACAGGAATTGGGTCGAGTCTTAGCTGCAAGGAATATGCACTTAGTATATGGCGAAGGCAATCTTGGACTAATGTGGATCATTTCAAAGGCCGTACAAGAAGGAGGCAGTCACGTTTTGGGAATCATCCCAAAACCCTTGGCGGAGGCAAATCTTATTGAACCATCAAACGGAGAGGAACTGATCGTGCCAGGTATGTCTGAACGACTAATATAAATGATTAACAGTGCTGATGCTTTTATTGCTTTGCCAGGTGGCTTGGGCACATTGGAGGAAATTTTTATAGTATTATCTTGGGCGAACCTGAACATACACCAGAAACCAATTGGGCTGTTTAACGTTGATGGATTTTATGATTTTCTTTGTGTGTTTCTTGATGATGCCCGGAGAAATGGGTTCGTGTCAAAACCTTTGAAAGAACTACTCTTTACTGCCAGAACTGCTCCGGATCTAATTGACCAACTCTTAGCCTATGAACCACAAGTTGACCCTGTCCTTTCAAAGATAAATTGGTCTAAGGATGATCGTGGTAAGAGGCGTCAGATTAATCTGGATCTTAACCTTTAATTTCCTGTAGAATTTCAGCTAACCATGTATTATCTTCTAAATTCTTCTTCTACTGTTTAAGACATTGGGGACAATGTGTCATTTAGGTTTGCGGGAAGGAATTAGTTGATTAGTATCTTGTTTTTAGTTGTGTGTTGTTTTTATTTTTAGTCCAAATTTTTTTCGAAAAATAAAAAAAATTTGAAAATTTTTCAAAAATTACAAAAATATTTTGCATTTTTGTGTTGACTAAAAAGGTGAAATTGGTAATAGATAGCTGAGTAAGGAGTTTTCACTCCTGAGACGTATCTCAAACCATTTATTTCGGAACAAGTTAATTTTTGTTTATTTCCTTTTGAATTATTTAATTTGTGAATTCTCCATAATACTGATTAAAATGGATCTTCATATGCTCAGTTGACAGGTATTATCAATATGCATAGTAACATACGGACATGAACTGTAATTGAAAAGTTTGTAATATTCAGTGCTATAGTTTAATTGGATGAAGCATCTAAAAAAGCAATGGAGTAAAAAAAAAATATCCGAGATCCGAGTTATTAAGTCTGTAAGGGTGTTTTAACACCTAGTGCCCTAAAGCCAACTAGTTTAGGAGTCACTGGCCCAAAGCTCGCTACATGGATCAAATATGCTGCAAAAAAAATATATATATCTGAAGTCTGAGTAATTAAGTCCGTAGGGGTGTCTTAACACCTGGTGCCCTAAAGCCAACTGGTTTGGGAGTCACCGACCCAACACTCGCTATATAGATGGAAGATATTGTATATAAATAAAAAAAATCAAAGAAAAAAAAATCAGAAAAATTATTCCATTGCTATAAAAAGGTGTGAAATCTGATAGAACTTTAGGACAAAAATATTACTCTCTTATCAACTACACTTGTGATTGTTGTGGGCAAAAATGAGTTGATTAATATTTTGTTGGCTGTGTATATGAAGAATGGTAAATATAATCGGAGAATTTACTTATTCAGTAATTTAGAAAGAAAGAAAACATCTAGTAACTTGGAGTAGAAGTTTCACCTGTTTAGTCACTAACTTCTTGATTCTCTTTTCTCTTGTCTTTTTGCTTTTGTGTGCATTAGTTTCACTATATTTTTACTTTTGTAAAACATTTTCGGGTATCGTTGCTGTAAGTCCTCACGAGACTATAACTCGTCCACTAGGGACACCTAGGGGTTTAAAGGCTTGTTGCATACGCTAAATGCAACCGTTATCCCTACGAAAGTGGCTTAGTTAAATTTTATTTTAAAAATGTTTATGTTATTTTATTCTATGTTTTGCTCGAGGACTAGCAAAATGTTAGGTTTGGGGGTGTGATGAGTGGTAATTATATCAATATTTCCCACTCATTTAAACCTAATATTTTGTATAATTTCTTGAGTTTTGTGAATATTTTGATGTGTTTTGTGTTATTTTGTAGATAAATAAAGTTTTAGGACACTCTGGAAGTGATTTGGGCCAAAACAGTGGAAATTGGACAAAAAAGGGCATTTTGGTAATTTTCCGCATCGCGACATGCAAGCCTTCAAAGTCGCGATGCCTAACGTGCACCAAACAGTGCTAACGTGCGCCGGGTCCACAAGTCAGAATATGAGAAAGTTTGACTTTGCTAACGTGTGCCGTGCCACGTGTCATCATCACAGCCGATATGCTAACGTGCGCCGTTCCACGTGTCATCAACCTACGGTGCCGACAGTCGCCATCACCACGTGTCACTCCACATGTCTGCCACATCATCGTCCATATTACCGGTTGACCGAGTCAAACTGCCACATCATTGCCACGTCATCATCAACCAATCACAGCGTGCCACGTGTCGTAATTCTATGGTGCCGACAGTCAAATTACCACGTGTCGCCACGTCAGCATCAATTATTGACTGACTTATCCTTATCTGACATGTGGCGGATAAGAATCTGAGTCGGCCAATCAGAAGCCGCCACGTGTCACAATAATTGAGCTCCAACTACCTTGCCACGTGTCGCCTTATCCCTTATCCAGAATCTGAAACCGACGAACCAGAAGCTGCCACGTCGACCAAACGGGCGTCGCAACACGAGATGGGTGTCACGACGCGAGACCCTTACTGACGCCTATAAATAGAGCTCAGTTTTCTGATTTCAGATGTACCTTCCTCTCTAATTCCTCTGATGTAAATAGAGAGTTTCTATCTAGTTTCTTTTAGTTTTTTTAGTTTTGTAATTAATTTTAATTACGTTATGTAATAATAGTAATTTACTTTCTTACTTTTTACAGTTTTTACTATTCACCATGAGGAGGTAACTTCCCCACTACGGTGAAAGGTAATTCTTTTACCATAGCTATTTAGATTAATCTCCCTTAAATATAATATATTCACTATTTAAAATTTGACTTAAAAAGGATACCGCCAGATTGGTCGGTTGGTAATTCATTTTAATCTGATTTAAACCTGACTAATCAAGGATACCGCCAGATTGGTCGGTTGGTAATTAAATTTTCTTACCGCCTATATGGCAAGTTTATTTTGGTTCCGCCTTTATGGCTGGTTGGACTTAATTTGACTTAATCAGGTTACCGCCTATATGGCTGGTTGGTAAAATAATCACAAGTTTATATATTATATTATGGGAGATATCTAAATAGTAAATAGTAAAAGTTGATCCTTTTACCTTAGCATTTTATTTTATTGCAATTTACTTTTCAATGTTTACTTTACCGCAATTACTTTCAGTATTTTTTACTTTATGTCTTTTAAAGCCCTAGTTATGTGTTGTAACTAAGTTAGTTATCTGGGTTTGTGATGACTTTTAATATCACCGGTTATAAGAGGTTATTTTATAGTTTGGGTAATATAAAGATTAATTTAGTGAGTCTTAATCTTAATGCTTTTTATTAACTGGCCACTAATAAAATTGACTAGGTAAACTTAAAATGAACTAGACATATGGATTTTAAGGTTAAAGACCTTAGACTCAATAGCCCACGATCTTCCTTGAGGATAGATAACCCTTTAATAGATTTCCTTACAGGATAGACATATACCTGTCGGGCGGGGGTAGCCATAATTGGAACTTAAACTTAATGAATCCAGATAATTTGGTTGACATAGACATATGGTTCAATTGGGTTAAACTGGGTATTTGTGTCTGGCCATCGATAGAGGCTTTCACATAATTTAGTGTTCCAGGTTAATAAATCAATATATTACCCAATTATATAATAACCACTTCATCTTTAAAATGATATTGGAAGAAATCACAACCCTAGATAGTTTTTAATATTGAATTAATAGCTTAGGTATTAAGTCCTCGTGGTATCGATACTTTTTATACTACTTGAACGATACGTGCACTTGCGTTATATGTGTGTGTTTACACCGGTCAGCATCAAGAACTTATCATTTCTAAGATTTCACCCTAAAGCAAACTATTTCATCATCGGACTTATGCCTAACTATTAAGGACTAAAAATAAACAATATTATTTTTTTTTCTTTTTTTTTTTACTTGTTTTTTGCTGATTGCCCCCCAATGGTCTTTTTATTATTGCCGTAGATTTTTCTGTTTCTCGACTTCCTCTTCCCCGATATCTATGTTTGCTAAACTCTTATTGACAAATATTTATTTCCTAACCCAACGGATATCTATGATGGTTTTTAAGACAATGAGTTAGCATGATGCGTGTATGCATGAGATGCGTGAGATGCATGTGATATATGTGGTTATCAAAACAGAATATATCCTTCCGACCTTATTCCTCCCGAACACATGGTAAGTCCATTTCTGCGCTAGGTATGTCTCATTTTATGCACCAATGTGGGGTATACAAAATCGTTCTCTCCTACGCTACATGGTGGACCTTAGTCATTTCAGTCCCTTTCCCTCAGTAAAAGACAAAGACCGCCCATTTACAACATGGACTAAGCCTATTATGGGGATCATGTCATTGTCTAAAAATGACGAATTGGGCTTTCTGTAACCGCGATCATGGGGATGAACTTGGAGGAATCCAAAGTAAACAAATATGCTGTAACAAGGCGTATCCTTTCTGGATGAAAGCCAGTGCGAATATCGGACTCATGCTTCTAGCATACTTGGATCATGTTTGGACTTTCTAAGTCCATCAAGGTTTTCATACATGTTGGCCCATTATCATTTTAAAATATTCAATCAAATCATCGCGAGGTACAAACTTGTCCCAGTTTTTAAAGGCCTAACAGGTTTACACTTTTGCGACAAGGTGGCTAAACAACTCCAAATGATAGTGGGCCCAAACACAAAGTGGCCCATCATCATCTTGAAAATTTTTGGCCCAATCATCATAAGATATAAACTCGTCCCAGTTTAAATGGCCCAACAAGTTTGTATCATATGATGAGAAGTCCAAATGGATCCAAATAATAATGGTCCCAAACACAAGAATAAAGGGGTAGCTTCTATAGGACATACAACTATGGTTCATATATGGGCTCACAAGCGTACGGATAAAGGCTCCCGTCGGTGAAGGGTTGCCCACAACTAGGTCTCCCCACTCAAGGGTTCGAGCGACCAAGTGAGCGCACATTTTTTATACCTTAAGGTACGTGCCAACGAGTGATGATACCATATAACAATCTGCAGCTTCGAGCGAAAGTGACTTCACGATATATGACGCCATCAAGGTAAAAAATGGTATGCAAAATATATGAGACAAGGTTAACTAAAGTAAAAACCACAGACATTACAAGACATTATTTCGGGGCCGATTCTCTATCCCCAGTGGAGTCACCAGAGAGTAGACACGGTACAGAGACACGACGACGATGTCCGGGCTCACGGCCCGTTGGGACTAAATCGGAGACTAAAGGAGTCGCCACCCAGTGTGAATTGGGAAATGATTTAAGGCCGCGCTCACCCCTCGCAAGGGAAGACCTCAAACCGTTGTGTTCAGAATGGTCACTTACTTATGCCAGGTGTAATGAACAGGTTTACACAATGATATAACAAAGTCTTATGCAGCACATGCAAGATAATCCAAACATCACACAAGTTTGCACACCCGTAATCATTAATAGAAACAATGGAAGCATGTTATATTAAAGAGCCCAAGATGCAGAAATGAAAATAATAAATAATCAAAGACAGAAAAGCGTCAGTGAATAAATTGCAAATAAAATGAGGTTAATCAGGCTTATGCGAGTATTTCCCGAGTGGTACGTGGAGTTGTATCCCAAGTACAGACCACACTACCGTCCATTCGGATTCGGCTACGGAATTTACGTATGGGTTTCCATCCGATATATCGCTAAAGATACCACACAATCATTGACACAATGTAAATAAAAATAGACGTGAAATATGATAATGCATATGGTAAAATAACAATGAATAACTGAAAAGACAAATATGCGAAATAACAAAGAAAGATAAATAACAAAAAATAAATGTGGAGTAATAAAACAACAATAAAAGTAAATTAAATGCGAAATAATAAAAAGACAAATAACAAAATAAATGCGGAATAATAAAATTACAATAAAGGCGAATAACTAAATGAAAGGATAAATAACACGAAATAAATGTGCGATGACAAATAAATAACAGAACGTCAAAGAAAGATGTGACCAAAAGTTCGGTCGTCTTTGATATCGGACCTCGCACACCTGGTTGGACGTATTTCACGTCCAACCAAGCATGTCGTTTCCAGTACGACAAAATAAAATATAATAAAGGGTTCCCACAGGTCTTACCTTTTAAGTCGCTTCTCGGGAGTGCGTTGGGACGTCACCGGAAAGATTAATGCTTAGCTATTTTTCTGGTTCGCTGGTTTGCTATTTCCGCTCGCTGTTTTCTTTGTTGTCTTCGGTGTTTTGGGACTCGGTTTGGGTTGTTCAAAGGGTTTATTTTGGGGGCAGTTTTGCGTGATTTTTGGACTGTTTTGGTGAGATATTTTTTGGACTGTTTCGGCTTTGTTGTGTTTTGCATGGGGGCTGTATGTGTATCGGTTTATGGGGCTGAGTGTGTGTCAGTTTGGTGGCTGCTAAGGGGATGGTTCACGAGTGCGTGTTTCTTTTGCCGAGAGAGAGTGGCGTGAGTGAGAGGGCTATGCTTTATCACTTACTCAGTGGGTTTTGTCTTCACATGGAGGGCAGTTGCTGGTTTTTCTAGGGTCTTTTGATTCAAAGTGCCGTGAGAGTTTGTTGTGTGTGCGTGTGTTGTCTCGGCTTTTGTCTTGTTTGAGTTGAAGGGTTGGTTTGTTTGTGATGTGTTGAATGAGCCGTGCAATGAGTGTATGTGTAAGCTTTAGGGTTTGTTTGTTGTTGAAAAAAAAGAGAGAAGAAGGGCGTGAGCTGTGCTAGGGTTTCGATTCGTCAGTTTATTGTCGTTTTTGTTGTTGTTTCATTCGGTCAGTGGAAGAGTTTCACGGCTTGTGCATGTGAGTCGGTGGAGGGTTTATGTGTTGTGAGGGTTTTGGCGTGTGATGGCTTTAGGGTTGTGAGGGTTTTGGCGTATGATGACTGGTGTGTGGCTACTGATTTAGGTTAGTGAGGGTTGCTTAGGAACCGTGTGAGTTTATTATGAGAGAGAGTGGTGAGAGAGATGATGGAGGTGAGAATGAGAGAGGTTGGAGAGGAAGCGAGCTTGGGTTTTTTGGGTTATTGCCGAGTTGTGAATTGGTGGGGAGAATGAGATGTAGAGCTAGGGTTAGGGTTTGGTTTAAGTTATGTTTTATAGTGGTGCATTAATGTTAGGGTTATGCAAGTGGGCTTTGGATGGGTGCGTATGAGCTTTGGATGGGTGCGGGGGTTTTGGGCCAAGATTTAATGTTTAAAACATGAATCGACTGAGCGAACCCGCGGTTAACTAGCGAGTTTAAATTTGACGAGCAATTAATTTTAAAATTTTCCCTTCCGACATGCGTTCCCCGCGACTTATCGGGTAGTGCCTCCATACGGAGCTCATCATTGGGCTTTATGCAAAAATACAGTGTCTACAATCGCCCCCACTTTGATGGGGCTTGTGCAGTGTGTGATAGTGATAACCCTATCAAAGTTATTCATGCATTTTTTACTTACCTGATTCATCGGCTGTTATACTTACCTGCTGCTTTGCGAGATATTTCGAACTGAGTTGATTTGGTGGTGAGATGTTGCGACCCCTAAGGTTCATCCCTGCAAGATGTTGCGATCTCTAGGATTCATTACCGAACTGAGCTAATGTGAGGTGGTTCATTCCCAAACTGTTGCTTGAGAGGTGGTCCATTCCCGAACCGTTACTTTGAGATGGTTCATTCCCGAACCGTTACTTGAGAGATGGATGGTTCATTCCCGAACCGTTACTGATGTGAGGGGGTTCATTTATGAACCGTTATTGGTGAGAGATGGTCCATTTTTGAACCGTCACTGATGTAAGATGGTGGTTCATTTCTGAACCATTACTGATATGGGGTGGTTCATTTATGAACCTTTACTGAGTTGAGATGAGTTGATGGAGAGGCGCTACGACCTCTGGACTTTGTTCCCGAACCACCGAGTTGAGGGTCTTGTTCCCGAGCTGTACTGAATGTAGGCTTTATTCCCGAACTGTGTTGAGTGTGGGCTTTGTTCTCGAGTTGTACTGAATGTGGGCTATGTTCATGAACGGTGTAGAGTGTGGGCTTTGTTCCCGAGCTATACTGAATGTGGGCTTTGTTCATGAACGGTGTAGAGTGTGGGCTTTGTTCCTGAGCTATATTGAATGTGGGCTTTGTTCCCGAACTGTGCTGAGAGTGGGCTTTATTCCTGAATTGCGTTGAAATTTAGCTTTGTTCCCGAACTGTGTTGTCATATTATCCCGATAGCTGCAGTATACAAGAGTACCAGTTCCGTATCCTGCGTGATCATTATCTCCATATGACTGAAGTGATACTTCCATTTTGACATCACATCCAATACACTACGATTCTCAATATACCCATAAGAGGCGTACACAGAACCTGTTAAAGCCCTGGACGAACAAAACCAAAGTATACTGATTTTCACAAATATTAGTGATGCAAGTCTCATGTTAAGACCAAATACACCTACCCTGATTCGGACTCCCATAGACATATAGTCATACTACCAATGGGATTCCGAGGGGTCTATCCAGAGCGAAGCTGTTTCCGTACCATCGGTAAACAGAACCTCCTATTACACTTGCATGAGTATCCAATACCCAAATATATGAGAACTATGCAGTTATGCCTCCATAATGCGCACAAGTGCAATACTAGTCTATTCCACATTATTGATGTCCAGTCTCGATAATACTACGACTAGAGATATTTAATGATTAAACCTTAGTGGATTAATATTGTCTCATATCTTATTAATCCCGTACTAATCATATGGACTTTTATCTTTTATATATCTAGGTAATCCAATTACAAATGATAAAAGAGAAATTTCCTTTGTCATATAGTTAATTTGTACAACAACGCCATGTTCTGTACAAATAGTGACGCTATAGGTCATAATTGTCCAACACCATATAGGCGGTATATCGAGACTTGGTCCGATGGTTTATCCCAATAAATCATGAGTCTTGGGAGACTCGTATAGACGTGTAGGTGTTTATCTGATAAACATTGAACGACTCACTGAAGATTTCCTAATATATGGTACACCAACGTTAATAGGAATCTTCTCGAGTCGAGTAGCATAGTGGTTCTTCAACTTGAGATACCACTGTGGATATATGAGATATCCTCCACACTTTGATGGCAGTCACGTCACCGATCTATTTAGATCAGACATCCGCCTGTTCGTTGGGTGTGGACTGATGCTAATGATATCCTGTGAGTATCAGATAGAATCTGTCAGTCATATGTACATGACATAGGTATCATGTACGTATTTACGTTCTAGTAAATCCATGGCCGTGGTATACTTCGGAAGCGAGTTCCGAGTGTTATTTAGAGATCATAAATTTAAAGTCGACTATATTATACCTTAGGGATTTGACGTTCTTATCTATATCCCTGGTATAATATTGATAGCCTGTGACAGAGGGATTATACATATGCAATGACCTCGACTTGCATAGTTTAGCGAGATTATCTGTGGTCATCATAATTAATGAGTGGGTCAATTATGGACACGAAATTTGATTTTGTGATGGATAAACCTAAACTTAGAGAGTCCCACAATATGAAGTGTACTCGTTGAGCACTTGAACAATGCGTTATGAATAATATAGATTATTCATAATACCTCACCATATTAAATGAGTTAATTCGAATTGTTTAATCGGTTAAACGAAAATACATGCATAAGGGCATTTCAGACAATTAATAATTAATGTGTATTTCTATTTGATACAAAATTTGATTTGATACATATTAATTATTTGTCAAATGAGACTTTGACACATGCCATTAATATATTTGTTTGTTATTTAATGTAAATAAGATACATATAAAATAATAATCGCATTAATTAATTATTTAGATGTTTAAATGTTAAATATCTAGATAATAAATTTATATCAATATTACATAATTGTTAAGCAATATGTTTGATTATTATTAGTTCAAGTGGCATGATTTTATTAAGCTTAAAGTTTACAAATTGGATTTGTTAACTTAAAGATATTATTATTAATTAATTAGATTAATTGACCAAATGACCAAAATACCTTTCTTTCTCTCCCTAAGTCGGTTTGGCCTTGATATTTAAAGATGAAAATTTTATTTTCTCATTTCATAAGAAGCCATAGCCGAACCTATCTCTGTAAAAAAAATTCCCAAAATTTTCTCGAAGATACAAGGAAGAAAATGAAGAAATTCAAGAAAAAGTTTAAGGAAATTACAAGATTTGGAGGTAATCTTTAATAATCTTAAAATTAGAATACTTGTTTCTTGTTCTTGAATATCTAGAATAGTTCTAGGGTTTCTTCCTTTCTTAGATTTTGGGGCTTTTTGATTTGGAGGATGGATTTGGAGGCTAGATGCATGTGTGAAGTTTGATTGAATGATATTAGTGTAATATTATTTCAATTTGTTATTTGATAACTTGTTGCCATTCTAGAGTGTTATGACCACTCTTGTAACTCCTAGAATTGTTCTTGAGTTCTTCATTTGTGGTGACTTTGGTTGTTGTGATTATTAATATTGAGAAAATTTGATTTAAAGCATGAAAAATGATATTTTTTTGGTTACCAAATCAGATCTGGAAATTCTGTGACTTTGGTGATGAAAATTATGTTGTATAAATATATTGATGTGTTTCGGGTATTGGAACAATTACCGGAAATTATTTCAGAGTTAAAATATACAAAAACGGCGAAAAACGACGTTACCGGGTGAGTTTCGGGCTTACTGGGTATCCGCTGTCCGAACAATGAATTGGTCACTGTTTAGGAAGCCCATTAACTGCCCAAGTGCTATTGGGGGAGACCTGTGCAGCCCCCGTGTGTATTGGATTGTCGGTTCGGATAAAAACATGTTTTATGCCATTTTACGGAAAAATATTTTCGTAAAAGTTTCGTGATGTTTCAAACCTATTTATGAATTATTCATATTGGATTTCGTGATGTTTCAAACATTTTCGTAAAAGTTTCGTGATATCGAATAAATATGTTTAGGTGAAATATTAATGAATTATTCATATTGGATATTGAATAATTTATTTGGTAATTTTAAAAGTTTTAAAGTTGCGATTTCGCCCGAACCGCGAGCTTCCACTGCCCTCGCGCTAATACCCCAATAAAAATGGTATTAGAGCAGGTCTGATCCTTCGTCCAATACATTTTTCATGCTTGATATATGATATATAATACAATTTTGATATTTCCACATGCATGTTTTTTAGATGTTTTTTAATTTTTCTGTTATACGTTAACGGAAAACATAACGGAGATTTAATTATTAAGTTAACTTATGTTTTCCAAGGTAGAATTGAAGTGTTTAGAAATTGATCTAGATTATATTATGCATTTGATGTAGAGAAAAACTCTCTATAGGAATATCCCCGCTTAAATAAGGCATTAAAGTGAATAGTATTAGCAGTATTTATTTCTTGGTCCGCCTTATCAGTACGGATGTAAATGATTTCCTGATGTTGTAGCTATATCTTGCCAAAGATGTGTAGTTATGGCTGATGGTAGTTCATTTGCGCCGGTAGAACTTATATGATAAGAGAAAATTCAAGTGAAAATGGAAATCCTGAACATGCCAAAGCTGCCAGGACTACATTGGTAGCTTGAGTTTGTCACTGACAAGTGAAGCCTTGATACGCCTCCTTGTGAACGTGCCAAAGCTGTCATAACGAGAAACGGTCAGGACCAAATTCAGGAGTCACAGTGAGTCTGATTGACAATGAGTTTTCTACCTGTGAATAAACATAGGCGAGAATGTGCCAAAGCTGTGAGTCGAAATATATTCATGGGGTCCACTTCTCACTATGGAATACAATTTAATTATTGGATTCCTGTTTTCCGTTGGGGATTACGGTATTATGTAAAGTAGTAGGAGGCACTATTGGGTTTAAAATCCATAACTAAGGCATTGTGTAATATTATGAAAATTGGCGCTTAGGTTTCCTTTATTCTGTTCTGTATATAGAATTAAACTTCTAATCCACTGCATGCATATATTTATATATATGTTTTCTGATTTTCCTTATGGTTTCAGATTTCTAGAATAGGTTCTAGATTAAAAGTAGGCTTGGATATTGTTAGATTAATAAAAACCATCATGAACTGTTGTTCCAATTTTCTTGAAAAATCAAGATGGTTAGTGACTTATTTACTAAGTCACATTAGGTAATCTAAATAAATATCCATTTTAGGATATAATTATCTAGAGAGAATAATTTCTTTGGCAGTAAGAATTGACGTGAATTAGTTCATGTCTCGAGATTCTTGACTGGCATTAAGAAAACCCATTAGGTATTTGTTTATCTGATAATGACGTTTCTTGGCTTTACTGACCTTTAGAGGTAATGTGTCAGACACAGTTTGCTAATCAATTATCTACAATTGTTATGAATAGTTTAAGGTAAATTATAAAGCTAAAGAAAAGAGATGTGTATAATTATGTGTAGAGAATATCGATTCTCACAATACGACAACTATAGGTATTTGATACTAGATCTCCCGTCTAGTTATTTAAAATATTATTTAATGATTGTTTTGATATTTGATATCATAACTTGGGATTATTGGATAGTTACTTGTTCTCTAAAAGCAGTTGTTAAATATTTTAATACGACTAGTAGTGTCATTAATGAAGAGTTAAACATTAAGAAAAATATTTGGTTAACTAAATAATTTAGAACTGTGCTTTATGAGATTTTATCACTTAAGCATTAGATGCTTATTCTTTATGGTAAAAGATGGTCCGATACGAGATCACACCACATCTCCTTATACATTTAATGAATATTGTATTCAGGAATGTGATTAAATCTCATTTAACTAATGATTGTCATTGGACCACAGATTTATTAAACTAATAAATTGGATGTATGTAGTTTAATGAATTATAAATTGCCTTGAATAGTTTTCTTTACTTCGTAACTTAGTTAATGAATTGTCATGACTTAGTTATGTGTTTCTAAAAGAACACATATTGAACATCTTGAATAGTTCTAGAACTTTTAATATGTTCTAAGGAAACGCGGATATAATATTTTGAATGGTTCAAAGATATTCGATTTGAAGTTTTGAAAACTATATATTTAAATTCATCATGAATATTTGAATTGTTCAAAGATGCTTGATGCGATCAAACATATGAATTTATGGCAATTAGTTCTAAGATTATTTAATGAATATGATTTTTACTCAATATTATTCTTCTACGATTCCATCGTGATGGAATTAGTCAGTGGGAGAAATCGAATTTTATATAATTTGATTCGTTTGAAATTGAGTGTTGCTGAATTAGTTTCAATACTCTTGGGGATATGCTCCAGTAATACTAATTTATAATTTTAATTAATGTTACATTAGTTTCTACAGTTACGTATATGATATATATAAGTAGAAAATTTGAATCTTGAAAAGTTTGAGATTTGAATCTTTCTTTTGTATAATGGTTATATAATTGAAAGTACTTCCACCTCGGAGGTACAAGTAAAAGTTTATCATTTATTATATTTAATAGAATATTGTATTCTATTTGATAGAATATATTTTCTACGATCCCGAGTAATAAAATTATTTTATTACTTGGTGTGTAACATTAGATGTTAACAATTGAAGAAAAGACTTGACTTATTGAAGTCAAATGTGAGAGTGATAAACTATAAATGAAATTACATAATTAATAAGATGAAAAGACCCTTAGACAACTTCCATATAAGTCCAATATGATTTCAGAATCATTTCCGAAGTATTTGATACTTAATGGTTCTGTTTTTTTCTTATTGAAGAAAATTATCCTATAACTTGTAGTGTGAGCGATATTTGATATTTATTTCGGAAGTTAGCATTAAACCATAGATCTAAGATTGTTCATAGCTTACTACAATCAAGTTTTGAACTTGATTAAGCTTTCGTTATGAATCGTTCATAAAATGAGCAAATGTTTTGCGCAGCAAAAGCAAAGTGAGCTTATTAATGGTTTAACCTTTATAGTATGACAGTGAGAAATGTTATACTCAACAATCTATTGTAGATTTTGAGGAAACTTGTCTCTAGTCACACTAATTGAACAATTAAGGATCTATTGGTTAATGTTGATATTAAACTATGTATTTTGGCTAAAGAATGCAAAGCGGCGTTCTTGAATGGATTCTTCGAATAAGAGATCTATTGTGATTTCTTTGTTTAAAGAGTTCATTTTGGAATGGCCCTGGTGTTTGTATTATGATAAATTTACGGTTTGGTATACTAGCTTATAGAGCCTACTGTAGACTCATGTGAGATTTCCAGAAATCCGTGTTCTCTATTTTTGATATCAGTCAGATTGTCTGATTTCATCGAAGCATATAGAATACATGTGTGATAGTAGGATTAATGGAAGCATACAAATTTCTTTCTAGTATTGTATTTCCTAACGACATTATCATTATTAATGTAATAATGAGATGTTTATGAGGTAAAAGGTTTACCTAAGTATTATTTTCTCCGTGAAAACAGTGGGAGTAGTCTATGTCATATTGATATAAAGTTTATATATGATATAAAATAAGAGACTTGTGAGATACTCTCATTATTCGTGCATTAGATATGAACTAATAAAGGACACAACAAGACTCTCTATGTGACAGTTAGTATAACTGTTTGACAGTTAGTGTGTCTCTTGTATATAGTATTTATCTTTCGTAAATGATGATTTCTTTATCGAAAGAGATATTGATTAGAATGTCTAGTCAATCTTATGCGTTATAGGATGATGGCATAATAAATATTATATTATGTGCGATTATAGATATCAATTTAATCATAATTGTTATTAGTTATTTTGATGCCATGTTGACTATAGGATAGGTCTTGAAACATGTTCTTTGTTATCTTTGAGATATTAAGAACGAGTTTCTTATTCAAGGATAATATAAAGTCAGCAACCATTAGGGTCAAATTAGTTTTGAGTCTAATTATGACATTAGATGGTCTATGTCATATAAAGTCAGAAAAGATGCAGTGGGAGTGTCACAGTTGATTCTACTGTATTAGTGGAATTAGTTGTAACTTATGAAGTATTGACTAATGAAGTTAAAAAGTGACCTTATAGATTAGAAGTTTTGATATCAGTGTTCATAATATTTGGATTTGATCTTTAAATACATAGACAATTTCGTAGCTGTAGCACAATATTGATGTCGCATGTGAGTCATATTGATGTACAACTTAGGTTATACAATATATGAATGATGTTGGCTAAGGGAAATGATTGGGTGTGTTGGACAAACTCAATTTGTTATAGCGGACTTACTTCATATTGCCTACCTCTTGAGTGCTAGGTGAGCTCTTGAGGGCTATGAGTATGTGATACACATTGAGATGTGTATATAATACCGTGGATTGGCACTAGAGCAAGTGGGAGAAATTATTAGGGTTGGTGATCGGAGTGCCAATCCGGATCGTATTTATGTCCAATTCATGAATACGAACAATTCTTTTTTCCATAATATTACTTATTTAATGGTAGCACCTCTTGTTTTTTATATACGTATTCGATCTAATTACGATTAGATTGAAACTAAATATGATTTAGTGATATGTATATATTAAACAAAGACCCTAGGATTTACAACGTAGTGCGCAGTTACAATGTAGTTTGTAATTGACATTGGGAAGCGTCACTATAAGTTGTATATTCTCAAATAAAGTTCCTGGTCAAGATTTACTGACATGGGTCGGTTAGTAAAATCCGCTGAGATCAGTACATGTCGTATATTGAGACTTGGTCCGATGGTTTATCCCAATAAAACTATGAATCTTGGGAGACTTGTATAGATGATTAGGTGTTTATTTGATAAACACTGAACGACTAACTGAAGATTTCCTAATAGATGGTACACCAACGTCAATAGGAATCTTATCGCGTCGAGTAGTATAGTGGTCCTTCGACTTGAGATACCACTGTGGATATATGAGATATCCTCTACACTTTGATGACAGTCACGTCACCGATCTATTTAGATTATACCTCCACTTGTTCGTTGGGTATGGACTGATGCTCAAGATATCCTGTGAGTATCAGATATAATCCATCAGTCCTGTGTACATGGCATATGTATCATGTACGTATTTACGATCTAGTAAATCTGTGGCCGTGGTATACTTCATAAGCGAGTTTCAAGTGCTATTTAGAGATTGTAAATTTAAAGTCGATTATATTAGACCTTAGGGATTTGACGTTCTTATCTACATCCCCGGTATAATATTAATAGCCTCTGATACAAGGATTATACATATGCAATGACCTCGACTTGCATAGTTTAGCGAGATTATCTGTGGTCGTCATAATTCATGAGTGGGTGAATTATGGACACGGAATTGGATTATGTGACAGATAAACCTAAACTTAGAGAGTCCCACAATATGAAGTGCACTCGTTGAGCACTTGGGCAACGCGTTATGAATAATATAGATTATTCAAAATACTTCACCTGATTAAATGAGTTAATTCGAATCGTTTAATCGGTTAAATGAAAATACATACATTAGCGGCATTTCAGTCAATTAATAATTAATGTGTATTTGTATTTGATACAAAATTTGATTTGATACATAATAATTATTTGTCAAATGAGATTTTGACACATGCCATTAATATATGTATTTTTTATTTAATGTAAATAAAATACATATATAATAATAATCGAATTAATTAATTATTTAGATGTTTAAATGTTAAATAGCTAGATAATTAAATTATATCAATATTACATAAATATTATGCAATATGTTTGATTATTATTGGTTACAAGTGGCATGATTTTATTAACTTAAAGTTTACAAATTGGATTTGTTAACTTAAATGTTATTATTATTAATTAATTAGATTAATTGACCAAATGAACAAAATACCCTTCTTTCTCTCCCTAAGTTGGTTTGGCCTTGATATTTAAAGATGAAATTTTTTTTTCTCATTTCATAAGAATCCATGGCCGAACCTATATCCATAAAAAAGTTCCCAAAATTTTCTTGAAGATACAAGAAAGAAAGTGAAGAAATTCAAGAAAAAGTTTAAGGAAATTACAAGATTTGGAGGTAATCTTCAATAATCTTAAACTTAGAATGCTTGTTTCTTGTTCTTGAATATCTATAATAGTTCTAGGGTTTCTTCCTTTCTTATATTTTGGGGTTTTTTCATTTGGATGATGGATTTGAAGGCTAGATGCATGTGTGAAGTTTGATTGAATGATATTAGTGTAATATTAATTCAATTTGTCATTTGATGACTTGTTGCCATTCTAGAGTGTTATGACCACTCTTGTAACTCCTAGAATTGTTCTTGATTTCTTCATTTGTGGTGACTTTGGTTGGGGTGATTATTAATATGATTAATATTGAGAAAATTGGATTTAAAGCTTGAAAAATGATATTTTTTTGTTACCAAATTAGATCTGAAAATTATGTGATTTTGGTGATGAAAAGTATGTTGTATAAATGTATTGGATGTGTTTTGGGTATTGGAACAATGGCCGGAACTTATTTTAGAGTTGAAATATGCAAAAACGGTGAAAAAACGGCGTTACCGGGTGAGTTTTGGGCTTACCGGGTGTCCACTGTCCAAACTGTGAATTGGTCACTGTTTGGGCAGCCCATGAACTGCCCAAGTGCTATTGGGGCTGACTTGGGCAGCCCCCATGTGTAATGGGTGGTCGGTTCGGACAAAAACGTATTTTATGCCATTTTGTGGAAAAATATTTTCCTAAAAGTTTCGCGATGTTTCAAACCTATTTATGTCGTTATTTGATATTGAATAAATATGTTTAGGTGAAATATGAATGAATTATTCATATTGGATATTGAATAATTTATTTGGTAATTTTAAAAGTTTTAAAGTTGCGATTTCGCCCAAACCGCGAGCTTCTGTTGCACCCGTGCTAAAACCCCAACACTTTTATCTCTACCAATCTGAGGACTTAGTACCTTATAGTCAAACTCTCTACATACTTTAGGTTCATCTTCGGAGTTTTTCCAACATTCTAACTCTCAAGGTATTATTCTTTACTATTAATGTCAACCCTAACTACTTGGTTCTGATCATTGCTTATATACTTTTCGTTTATTCTTTGATGAAATTTCCAATCTTATCTCAACGCTGAGAAGTTTTCTATTCCATAGAACTACAGAACTTAACTATGGAAAGTTTATTATAGTACTTGTGTACCTCTTTCATTATTTATTTAATATCTTGTCTATTGTCGTCTTATTTCGACAGTTTTATCTCCAAGGATTCTTCTTGTTGTCATTTGTCTTCTTTCATGCTATATTCTATACCTAAACTTATGTGGTCTATATCTCTGTCTCTATCCGAAGGGTATCAACTCTTACAATTCCCTAGTTATGTCTATCGCTGGTTCTTTTCCATTTCGTAATTGCTTGACTACTACTTTTTCTCGTAATCATCTCATGTAGATTATTTTTCTTCTAAACCTTTTTCTTAGTACCATTTTCTCCTTTTACCCTGTGCATGTACTAAATCTGAAGATTTTTATATTTCGATCTACTTTACTGTGTATTCACTTGCTTATGGGAATATCTTTAAAGTAAGCATCGAGGTCCATCTTTGCTGCTGTTGTCTATCGAGGGTTGGGAGGGTGGGATTTGGTCCTGACGTCTTACTGGTGGTGGTAATCTCATTAACTGCCCATGATGTGGTTGTACTTGTTGTTTATCTATAAGCCTATAACTCCAGTGTTTACCCATCTGGCGTCGACTTTCGTACTTCTTCCTACTAGTTTCTGTTGTTTAACCGTCTTAGGTCATTATTATCTCTCAAAGTCCTACCATACTCCATTATTATTCCTACTTATGAAGTTTACTCTGCTACGTAGATTTCTTTCTCATCTCATTTCCATGAACTCCTTACATATTTACTCTCCTGGAAATTCCATCAACTTCTATTGCTTAGGACATCTCTACTAAATTTCTTGGTTCGGGTGCTACTCTTTATCTAGTTCTTCTTTCTCAATACAACGACTCTTTATGAGTTATATATTATATTCCTGAAAGTCGCTCTCTCTGGTCCATTCGCACTTTTGAGTCTTTACTCCCTTAGGGTTTCCAATTCAAAAATGACTTCTAGATTTGGCTCGATTTTCTGTGCCTTCAAACTATTCTATCTCATATAGAACATGGCCATCTCATGATTTTTATCAATGTTCCGTTGAACCTATTGGTTCGGCTGTCCAGCCGTCTTGTGATCCGTTTATTATATTAAATACACTTTTTTACTAGTTTTTCTCCTTACTGAGCTCTACATTGTAGATTAATACATGCTTCCCATATGAATCTATGAATATGCATTTATGTTATTTTCATGTGTTTGGTGATGGTCTGGTTAGGTGTCCATAAGCTTACTTAGAGGTTGGGGCTACTGAAAGGGGGAATTACTATTCATTCCATTGGAAACCACTTCGACTATATCATATCTTAGGATTCCTTAATATTTATCGAACATCCCAGGTTTTCATTTTCTTAATGTCCTTAAACTACGTTGTCTGTGTCACTATACACGCACTGAATTTCCTTGTTACTAACCGTATTCTTCTGTATTGTTTCTATATCCTATCTTTTAGCTCTAAGCCATGATATCAAGGCTAGTGGTGGTTCATCTTATGGGCTACTCTCTAGACCTCTGCTCTTGCTATAGGTCACAACTATGGCACTCTGTTCTTATTAAATGCTATAGCTATGGCATCTAATCTTACTGTCTACATTGGTATCTTTCATTAAATCCTGAGTGTTTCTAACCTCTTGGGTCTGATCCCTTTAAACTTACATACGTTTCTACTGATATTGGTCTGATCTATCGGTTCTTATTTGTCCGATCTCAAAAATCTCCTTGGTCTCTCCTGAGTAAACCATCCTTCCAAATTCAATATTCCTGCCTTAGAATATTGGTGTCATGTCAACTAGACTTCATACGATTATCTCTTTCTATGCTGGCATAGGTTGGGACAAGTATTTTACGTCTCTACGGATGTCGACATTTATTGTTATGGTAATATGTGTCCTGGTAAAGTCTATCACTTATGTAAGATAGGTATGAGATAGGCTTCGTGAGGACGGCTTCCTTAACATGTATCACTAAGGAATGAGAATCAAGGTAACTTAGGGTCGCATCTATGTCGGGTCTCTTGGGGTAAGGTAATTAATCATCTCCGCTTACGACCTTCATTTGCTTGCTTGAGAGCCTGGGTTTGAGGATCTATACTCCCTTCTCCCTTTTTGACATCTTTAGTCTATTGGGATTCCCATGTCTAATTCTGATTTCTAACGTCTCTTATGCTTCTAACTATCATTTGTTATTTGGAGAACTTGCTATCTATAAGGGGTATTCAAGGCTACAAGTTTAGCTTGAAGAAACTTTCTAAAGAAGAAAGAAATCTTACAAAAAAGGGAAAACCTTACATATGTCTATTTGGCACTCTTACTCTTACTCAGGCTTGCTATATTCCTTTTACTGCTATAAGTTCTAGTGTTCTCTTTATCATCTACTTCTGTATCTTTCCCATTTACTGCCTCTGGTTGCTTGAGCATTTATGTATCATTCCTTACTTTTCTCATAGCTTTCTTTTCCCACTCTTTTGCGTAACTATTCTTAGAACTTTACTATCTTTTCTCCCAACTTGTCTTTGTTGGGATATATGCCCTAGAGCTTCATGTAATGTATACAGTTTTATATGTTATGAAGTAAAATGATGCATTATTCATTTATCAAAGTGATTGTTTAAATTTCGCATATTGTAAATTATCTTAATTACCCTAGATTACACATGTATCTTCAGACTTAGTGTATGAGTGTCATACATAAGAGGATTTAAGTCTGAAGTTAATAGTCTAAAATAGTCCATAGAGCGCAAACAAAGCGGGTACTTTATTTGTGGTTTATCTATAGCTGCGGTCCATTCTATAATTGTATGGCGACCATAATCCGGGATCGTCCATGTAGAGAAAATAAAAATAATTATCCTAATTAACATGCCTTGGCCGAAAATATTTTAGAGGAAGGGGAAATGATTTGTTAATTTTTTTTTCTTTTTGCTAAAGATCTCTCATTCTAACCCTACCCTCCATCTTCTTCTTCTTCAAATTCTCTCAAAGTTTTGAGAAAATAAAAATAAAGAACAAGATGAAAAACAAACATAAATCTAAGTGTGATTCAATCTCTAAATAGTTTAGGGATTAATATTGTGAGTCTAGCCCACACTAGTTTCCGTTGGTAAGGAGATATAGCTCGGAAGACTTTGTGGTGTAGAACAAATAATCATCTTCATCTTCTTCTTGTTTGGTATTCGGCAGGGAGGCTTATTTTTGCTCACCGCCGGCCCTCATTTGGTAAAACGAGACTCGGTTTGGTTTCGTTTTAATCCAGAATTTTTGGAGAACATATAAGGGTGTTTTGGGGCTGTGTTGAGGCTGTTTTTCATAATATTACACACTACTCAAGCTATGAAATATTTTAAACTTAGCAGTGCCTCCCACCCTTTTACGTAATATCCTAATCGCCAACGAACAAATGAGAATTTAATATTTACATCGAATTCCATAATGGGAAGTGGATCCCCTAAATATATTTCGACTCACAGCTTTGGCACGTTCTCGCCTACGTATATTCACAGGTAGACAACTCATTGTCAATCACACTCATTATGACTCCGGTTTTGGTTCTGACTGTTTCTCGTTGTGACAGCTTTGGCACGTTGACAAGGAGGCGTACCAAGGTTAAACTCGTCAATGATAAACTCAAGCTACTTGCGTAACCATGACAGCTTTGGCACGTTTAGGATTTCGCTTTCGCTTGAATTTATCTAGTATCATGTATACATCCGGCATAAATAAATTTCTATTGGCTACACCCTCACTGATTTGGCACGTTCTCGGATGCATTCGTAGAACGGATATCCATAAACCGTATTAATAAGGCGAACCAAGAAATAATATATCTCTATACTAGTTACTTTAAAACCTTATTAATTAGGGATTTTTCGCGAAGTGTCATATACCCTAAATTTAATCAAATTAAATTAAAACATGCATGTATCAAGCAAAGAGAAGATCAAACATTAGATTTAAAGGGCTAATCATATCAAGGGCCTAGAATCAGACTCGCTCTCATACCATTTTTTATGGGTTTTAAGGGGTAGTACGTGTAACGCAACGGAACGCGGAAAATCAAAATTTTCCTATTTCTAAAATTTTTCTTGAACAATTAAAATAAACTTATTTATTTTAATTACTCAATAATCAGAATCTGAAATTTTTTACCCAAGAAATCATATTTCTGCTTAATTGTCGTAAAGGCTAAAAACTTTCCATTTTAATCATTTGAGTCCTAAGTTGTTCAAAACAAACTTAGGTGATTTCAAATCACAACCAAAATGATTTGTACATCAAATATACATGAAAAATGAATTATGAAAAAAATTTCCAGATTTTTCATTAATTATAAAATTGCCCCAAAACTTTGTATTTTGATCATTTTGGTCCTTAAATTGTCAAATACAATTTTGAATGATTCCAAATCAGTACCAAAGTGATTTTAACATGTCATACACATCAAAGTATAAATTGCAACTCAAACCCACAATTTCTTACAAATTACCGTGAGCCCCTCCAGGTTTCCAACTTGTGCATTTTAGTCCAATCTTGTTCCAAACAAATCAAGATGAAATCCAATCATCACCAAACTTGATATATATCATATTTACATCATTACACAACACATATATGAAAAACCCCAAATTTGTAAAGGGTAAAAACCATAATTATGCAAATGCAATGTTTCAATCAAGTCTCTACCACACCAAACACGTCTCACCACTTTGAAATAACTCTAGAACAATTTTAGGTCATCAATGAGTGGCCCAACAACTCTAGAATGGCAACTAGATCATCAAAGATCAAAAGTGTGCTAATAAACCATTTACAAGCTCACTTTGTTTATATACATGCATATTACTTTCATTTAAGCTTCCAAACCACTTATTACAATATTAAGAGAGTAGAAAAAAAAGTGTGAACAAACTATGTTGTAGATAAGAATCCTAGAAATATTTTTCTAGTTGAAGAAAAGTTGAAAAACTTACTTTATAATCAAGTTTTCTTCAAGTCTTTCTCAAATTCTTCACTTTTTTCTCTCAACCTAATCTTTTGTAATATTTGGAGGCTTGGCAAAAGGTTGAAGCAAATGAAAAATATAACATTTTATATATGTAGGGTTTTGGCCGAAAATAACAAAGAAAAAAAGAAAAAGATATTTTCAATTTTTAACTTATAAAAATAAATATCTAAGTTATCAAAACCATTTTGATAACCATTTCCTTTAATACATAAGTCAACAATATACACTTGTTAATCATTTCCCATCATTATCTTTTGGTAAGATATTATATTTTAATTACTTTAATTATTTAACAATTAAATAAATAATTAATTAATTAAATACAAATATCTCAAATATATGTATTATATTTACCTTAAATATCTCAAATACATATATTAATGATATATGTCAAATATCATAATTTGATAATTAATTAATGTGTATTTAATAATATCAAATATTAAACACAAATACACACTAATTAGGAAATGACGGTTCGGCCCCTAATGCATGTATCTTTCGTTTAACAGTTAAACGATTTATAAATAATCACCATTATTTATAATAGTCTCCCTAGTGCTCTACAGATATATTTCATTGGTGAGACTCTCTAGATTCAAGCATGTCTGTCACGAAATTCAATCTCATGTCCATAATCTACCCACCCATAAATTATGACAACCACAGATAAACTAGTTGAATCATACATGTCGAGGCCATTGCATACGTATAATCCCTCCGTCACAGCTATCCGGATTATCCTAAAGATATAGATATAACCGTCAAATCTCTATATGTATAATATTATCGACGTATCTATTATCAATCTCTAAATAATACTCGGAACTTACTTCCGAAGTATACCACAACAATGGATTTAACTGATCGCTAATCACATATGGACTACCTATGCTTTGTACACAGAACTGACGGATCCTATCTTAACACACATGATATCTTGAGGATCGATCCACACCCAACGAACATGCAGAGGTCTGATCTAAATAGATCGGTGACGTGACTGCCATCTAAGTATGAAGGATGTCTCATACATCCACAGTGGTATCTCAAGTCAAAAGACCATTATGCTACTCAACCCGAGAAGATTCTTATTGACGTTGGTGTACCATCCATTAAGAATATTCGGTGAGTCGTTCAATGTTTATCCACTATAAATACCTACACATCTATACGAGTCTCCCAAGACTCATGGTTCATTGGGATAAACCATCAGACCAAGTCACGATATACGACATGTACTGATCTCAATGGATTTAACTAACCGACCTGTGTTAGTAAATCTTGACCATGAACTTTATTTGATAATATATTTCTAGTAGTGACACTTCCCAATATCAATTACAAACTACTTTGTAACTGCGCACTACATTATATATTATCGGGTATTTTTGTAATATATACATATCACTAAATCAGATTTAGTTTCAATTTAATGGTAATTAGATCGAATACGTACATAACAACAAGAGGTGCAACCACTAAGAAAGTAATATTATGGAAAATTGGGATGTTTGTATTCATGAATCAGACATAAATACGGTCTGAATTGGTGCTCTAAGCACCAACCCCAACAGTTTTCAAGTGAAAATCAGAAATGAAAAATAGCCAATGTCCACGCATTTCAGGGGCTACTCGCACTTTGCGCTGGGCACGAATCGAGTCCAAAACACTCCAGTTTTTATGCGACTGTTCGAGGACTGTTCCGGGGCTGTTTCAGGGCTGAAATTTTGTCTAAAACAGAAGCAAAATTTAAGTGGTGGTATTGGTTGTATTCGGCCACTCAAAGGGAAGGGCAGAAAAAATTTTCAAGTCCGATCCTGGTGTCTAACGGTGCTTCCGCTGCGCAAAGAAAGTGTTTCCTACAGTCTTGAACTTCGACTAATAGGCCAAGATTACTACAAAAGAATCCTTAACTAGAACAAGAATTTTTGGTTACATTACTAGGAAGAGAATTCAGATAACTTGAGAATTCTTACTAACCTGTCTATAACGCTTGGGGACATACTCGAGGATCAGATACTGGAGAAGAGCACCATGCATACTAGTATCCCGGGCATACTACGTATACAAGACCCTAGCACTTTGTCCACTGCAGCACTGACTCCCTAGACCATGCTCTGATACCATATTTATAACATCCACAACTCGGAGATGCTACCGGTAGGGAATAGGCCGTCATATCCTCCTGAGCCTCTGACTATGACCACCATTACTAAACTTATATCACTATACAGACTCAAATGTATGGACCATTTGTAGGACACAGACGTGTACGATGATGTTCCGGGCTCGCGGCCCGGTCGGGAGTACGGAGTAGCCCACGGAGGAACTAAACCGGAGAAATAACATGGAGTCGCCACCCGGTGTGAACTAGGAAAATGATTTAAGGCCGCACTCACCCCTCGCAAGGGAAGACCTCAAACCGTTGGGTTCGGAATGGTCCCTTACTTATGCCACTTGTAATGATATGATTTGTGCAATAATCTAACCAAGCCTAAGCAACATATATTTCCAAGGATAATCTATTCCTAAGTTCGCATGTATAAAATAAATCATCATAACTGCAAACATACGATATCACACAATAATCTCATGAACATGTTGAATCATCAAACACGAAAAATAAATAACAACCTAAACATAAACGTAAATTGAACGCCTACTGCGAAAGAAGATAACCAAATCATGCATAGAGATATAACGTACTAATGGCTAAATCATGCCTAAGAAACAAGTAAAATACTAACGACCTAATCATGCTTGAACACAATCTCACGAACACATCAAATAGATAAATACGGGAATAAAAATAGATGAAAACAGTAAAAATGTCTATAATGGAATGATATGATTAATTACATAATGCAAGAGAAATCACCTAAGAAGCAATCATGCATGAAATGTGATGAAAAGAACTCGGTTCACTGTATATACGTTCGTGTAGCGTTTGAAAATGCGTTCGAACGGTAAACAGAAGGTTCACGTTCATATAGCGTTCGAGAACGCGTTCGAACGGGATAAGACCCGATGCATGATAAAAACAAAATGCATGCGCGTTCGAGTAGCGTTCGTAAACGTGTTCGAACGGACTGAGACAGAATGCATACGTTCGTGTAGCGTTCGGAAATGCGTTCGAACGAGATTACCAAAATGGCTTTTGAAACGACACAAACACATGCATGGATTGAACAAATACACAATGTAGGACCTCGTGTGCCAAATTGAACACATCTCACATTCAATCGAGTGCACCTCGTCCGGCGCGGCAAACATCGTGGTAAAGGTAGCCTTTAGGCATTTCCCTCGAATAGAGGACCTTTAATCCACCCTAGTTAGCCCATGCGCACTAGAATGCAATGCATGCGTAAATAAAACAATGATATGCAAAGGGTAAATGACATAATAAAAGGCGCGGAAAAACATCGCGGTAAAGGTAGCCTTCAGGCGTTTCCCTCTAATAGAGGACCTTTAATCCATCCTAGTTAGCCCATGCGCATTATATTACAATGCATACAAATGAATGAGACAATAATGTGGAACTCCGTATATTTGATTAAACATATCTCACATTCAATCAAACATACTTCGTCCTGCGCAGCAAAACATCGTGGTAAAGGTAGCCTTTAGGCATTTCCCTCGAATAGAGGACCTTTAATCCACCCTAGCTAGCCCATGCGCATTATATTATAATGCATATAAAATAAAGAGACAATAATGTAGGACTTCGTATACTCGATTGAACATATCTCACATTCAACCAAACATACTTCGTCCGGCGCGGTAAAGTATTGTCATAAAGGTAGCCTTTTAGACTTTTCTTCCCTCAAATAGAGGACCTTTAGACCAACATACTAAGCCCATGCGCACTATATCATCAATACACAAGCAAGTAACATTGATGTGTTGGCCGAAACTCATGAACCCTAAATTGTCTTGGATTTTTGATTTTTTGATCATTGGATGTGTTGGAAATCAATTGGGGATAATGATTTAATGTTTAATTGGATTCAATTGCATTGGATTAAAATTGGACATAATTTCCCCCACAAAGCCGAGACATACAATAGCATGTATTGGGTTTGATTTTTGTTAAATTGTGTTGGACATGATTTAATGATGAATAACATGATTAATTAGGCTAATTTGATGTTTTGGAAATATTGATTTGGGTGATTAATTGTGTTATACACTTTAGGCAATTAAATTGTAAAATTGGATTTTGTAATTTAATTAAATTGGGCCTTAAAATTGGATTTGGGCTTTTAAAGTTGTTATTGGGTTTATTGGGCTTGGTTGTACCAAGTTAGGTTTAGGCCAAATGGATTGGATCCAAATGGGCCCAAAACCGCTTCCATAAAACCCAAATGCGACTAATGGACCTTTAAAGTTTAATTGGGCCTAATGGGCCTAAATTGATTTCTGGGCTTATGGGGTAACTCCCGGATTGGACTTTGGTTATTGATTAACCAAAAGTCCACGCCTTAAGAAATTAATTAAAATCCCATTGGACTTTAATTAAATTGACGTTGGACGTTAATCGGGCTTTGAGACCCGTAACGATTAAATTTGGAATTTAAATCGTAAAAGGTTTATTAATAAAGTGTAATATTTAATTTTGGAATTAAATAGCAAATTAGAATTGAATACAAATTGAATTGGATTTAATTATGTAATTTAATTTAATTCGAGAATTCTTACTTTGAGTACTTATTCGCAAAACGAGTTTGACTCGAGCAAAATCAAATCATTGTTTGAACATTGGATGGTCACTAATTATCAGATTAATTAATTTTATTAGATTGATTGATAGCATGCTTGTGTGAATACATGGTTGCGATGCATGAATAATGTATATCAGATGGATATTAGATGGGTGGGGCAATTTTAGAAATTGTTGTAATAAATTTGATTTATTAATTGGACCCGCGTGTCCAGCCTTATCACCTCTATATTATTTGTATTCTCTTCTCACCTATTCCCATCAATAGGCTGCTAGGGTTTATCGAATGGGCTGAGTTTATAGGCTGTGCTGGTGAAGGACGTGTGGCTGTTTTGTGAAGGGTTGTCGTGCATTGAATGAAGGGCTTGCTGGGTGTTTGGTGCGTTGAATGGAGGGCTTTCTGTGAAGGTGTTTGGTGAGAGGGTGGTTATTGCAATTTGTTTTGTCGAGTTTTGTTCATGGCTTTATTGGCTGTGAAGGATGTAGGGTTTATTGCATGGCCTGTTGCATGATAAGTGAGAGGGCCGTGCAGCTTTGTTGATGAGGGGCGATTACAGTTATTATTTGTTTTTTGCCATGAGAGTCCAGAGGGTGAGGGTTGAATTTGTGTTTCTTTTATAGACAAAGGCTAGGGTTAGGGTTGTGCATGAGATTTTAAAATAAGGAAATAAATCAATTAGACATGTGTGTATTTTAATTAATTTTAAAAGGGAAATAAATTATGTAATTTTGGTGGGGAATATCTATAAATTTGGTGAGTGAATTATTTAATTGAATTTAAATCTTTGGTAATTAGGAAGGTGATTTATTTAATTTTGGAATGAGATTTAATTTGATTTTAATTTAATTTAATTGGATTTTAATTAGTTTTAATTTGATTTGTTGGATTGGGCTTGGGTGAGATGGGCTTGGTGTGTGTCTTGTCGGGGTTTGGGCTAAGAATGTGTTTTAAAACAGAGGTCCAACAAGCGAACCCGAAGCTAAACAAGCGAATAAAATCCAACTAAATACTGATTTCTGACTTTTCCCTTCTGACGTCCGTTTCCCGCGACTTCCGTGACTTAAAAGGTAGTGCCTCTAAATGAGACTCATCATAGGGACTTACATGCAAAAATGCAGTGCCTATAGTCACCCCCACTTTGATGGGACTTGTGCAGTGTGTGACAATGACAATCCTATCAAAGTTATGCAATGCATTTTTACTTACCTGGCTCGCCAGCTACCACCTGACATGTCTGCTGCTCCGAACGGAGTTGATGATGCAGCAGGTCTAGACCATGGGACACATCCCATTAACTGCAACCGACGATGTAGTGGGTGCTCGACCTTGGGACGCATCCCGGAACTACAACTGCTGATACAGTGGGTCCTCGACCCTTGGACGCATCCCAATAACTGTAACGGACAATGGAGGCCTCGACCCTGGGACGCATCCCAATACCACTGACAATGTGGGTCACGACCCTGAGACGCATCCCCAAAACTGATGATGCAGGGGGCCAACGACCCTGGGACACATCCCGATAACTACAACCGACAACGGAGGCCTCGACCCTGGGACGCATCCCAATACCGCTGACAATATAGGTCACGACCCTAGGACGCATCCCCAAAACTGATGATGCATGAGGCCAACGACCCTGGGACGCATCCTGATAACTGCAACCGACAACGGGGGCCTCGAACCTAGGACGCATCCTGATAACGTTGACAATGTGAGTCACGAACCTAGGACGCATCCCGATAACGTTGACAATGTGGGTCACGACCCTAGGACGCATCCCCAAAACTACTGATGATGTGGGTCACGACCCTGGGACGTATCCCCAAAACTGCTGATACTGATGCTGATGTGATGTGGGCCTCAACCATGGGATGCATCCCCAAAACTACCGATGATGTGGGTCACGACCCTGAGACGCATCCCCAAAACTACTGATGATGTGGGTCACGAACCCGGGACTCATCCCCAAAATTGATGTTGATGTGGGCCTCGCCCCCGGGACTCATCCCCAAAACTGACGCTGATGTGAGCCTCGCCCCCGGGACTCATCCCCCAAAACTGATACTGATGTGGGCCTTGCCCCCGGGACTCATCCCCAAAACTGATACTGATGTAGGCCTCGCCCCCGGGACTCATCCCCGAAACTGATATTGATGTGGGCTCGCCCCCAAACTGATACTGATATGGGCCTCGCCCCCAAACTGATACTGATATGGGCCACACCCCTAAACTGATTCTGATGTGGGCCTCCGCCCCCAAGCTGATACTAATGTGGGCCTCGACCCTGGGACTCATCCAAAAACTGCTACTGATGTGTGTCACGACCATGGGACTCATCCTCAAAACTGATACTGGTGTGGGCCTCGCTCCCCAGGACTCATCCCCAAAAATGATGCTGATGTGGGCCTCGACCCTGAGACTCATCCCCAAACTGATACTGATGTGGGCCTCACCCCCAAACCGATACTGATATGGGCCTCGCCCCCAAGCTGATACTGATGTGGGCCTCGACCTAGGACCCATCCCCAAAATTGATGATGATATGTGTGGGCCTCGACCATGGACGCTTCCCCTAAAACTGATGCTGATGTGGGCCTCGACCTTGGGACTCCTCGCCAAACTGATACTGATGTGGGCCTCGCCCCTAAACTGATGCTGATGTGGGCCTCGCCCCCAAGCTGATACTGATGTGGGCCTCGACCATGTGACCCATCCCCAAAATTGCTGATGATATGTGTGGGCCTCGACCTGGGCCGCATCCCCCAAAACTGATGCTGATGTGGGTCTCGACCTTGGGACTCATCCCCAAACTGATACTGATGTGGGCCTCACCCCTAAACTGATGCTGATGTGGGCCTCACCCCCAAGCTGATATTGATGTGGGCCTCGACCCTGGGACTCATCCCCAAAACTGATACTAGTGTGGGCCTCGCCCCCGGGACTCATCCCCAAAACTGATGTTGATGTGGGCCTCGACCCTGGGACGCATCCCAAAACTGCTACTAATGTGGGTCACGATCCTGGGACTCATCCCCAAAACTGATACTAGTGATGTAATGGTTCATTCCTACATACCGTACTGCCTCTCACGAGATAATCCTGATAGCTAAACATATTTTCGTCCTCAACGGATGCTTCGCGTCGAAACCAGAGAACCTTCAAAGTACTTAATACACTTAGATCCTCTCGTCCGAATGAGTGAACTAAACTAGACTCCTAGTGTGTGTACGCCAAGGCTCTTTCGCAGCTTAATCCTTAAGTAAGCCAACTCAATGATTTTGTCTCGGAGAATCGGATCAGTGGGTCTAACCAACCTAGATGTCTTGATCACACTCTGTGATTACTTCCTCGTACTCAACATGATATGGTTTTCTCTTTTTTTTTCTTGTCTCTTTCTCTTCATTTTGAACTTTCTTTTTTTTTTCTTTTTTTCTTTTTTCTTTTTTTTTTCTTTTTTTTTTCTTTTTTCTTTCTTTCTCTTTTTCCGACACATCTACCCTTTAAGGTAGCATTTCTCCTCATACTGGTCCTAATACTCGCCCATGGGTAGCTTCACGCTTATCGGTTATAGGCGGTCTATTTTTTTCTTTTCTTTTTAGAGACTTTTTCTTTGTTTCCAACCATATCATATATCATAGCATGAGTAAACCAGGATGGACATCTAGGCAAACGGTCATTAACTGATCCATCATCTCTTCAACTAGTCATCTTGCCGACTACTCAGGCTTCCACCACTAAGATCCCGTGATCAAGTGCTCGCGAGTCTAACTGAGATCAACTATTCAGAATACCGGATGAGAGCACATCTCGCACTTATCGTTTCTAAGGTTTCTCCCTACAGCAAACAATGTCATCACCGGACATATGCCTAACCATCAAGGACTTCTCTCTCTCGGAATTCTTCCTTTCAACCGCTGATAATGTGGGCTTCGCCCCCTGGGATCCATTCCTGAAACTTATACTGATATGGGCCTCAACCCTGGGATTCCTTCCTGAGACTAATACTGGTGCTGACCTTAATCCGGTGATTCATTCCCAAAACTGATACTGATTCTGATTCATTCATGAGACTGATGTGGGCCTCAACCCCATGATTCATTCCTAAAACTGATGACAATGTACTGTTGCTGCTTCTGGTTGGCTTGCATTTGCCGCTTTCTCTTTTTCTCTGTTGAAACCTGTGAATACAAACAAAACACAAAAATAATGCAAGTGTGTTACGTGTATGCATGCATGCATGGATGAATTTCCTATCCCGTTAGGTTAGGTCTTTCCACCAATTCCCTTGGTGACTGCTCAGTATTCTCTTCCTCAAACAAAGTACTGTTTCACTCTGTCTACGTTGATTGGCTCGGTGAACTCATTCCCTTCTAAATCTGACAGTCTCACTGCCCCATTTCCCAATTTCTGAATGGCTATCCTGTCTTTTCTGCTTGATTCTTCCGAGGATTCCTCGTGTTTCTAAACATCGCTGAGTATCACAGTACCAGGGTTGAATGTTTTAGTCAAATATACTCTTGTTGCAGGTTGAAATGAAGAGATTCAGGCAAGTAAGCGAAATGAACGTCTTTATTATCATTAAAAAGGTTCGAACAAGCAGATAAAGTCAATATCTTATGATTAATGGATGTGACATCACAATTGAATGAGATCAGGAAAACAAACATATCTATAATTTGCAACTTCGTATTCCCCCGTCTTCTTGCTTCCTTCGACCATCAGATTCTCCAAGTACAGTAGTTCTTTTTCCCATTTACTTTCCATTTTTCTGCTCTATCTCATCTTTACTATTGTTGCCTCATATCCTCATGCGGGAGGCTTGATGGTCGTGAGTTTGGAAGACAGTGCTGTCAGGTAGGCCAGATTTAATCATGTAGGTAGGCGGTGGGACGGAGTGATAGTTAGGTTGGGGGTTGCTCTGTATGTTAGGTTGCTCTTTCTCAGGGCCAGGTATTTTGTGGGAGTCTATGAGGTCCTGGATTTCATGGCGGAGGCGGGCATAATTGTCAGTATCATGGCCTTATTGCTGGTGGAAGTGACAATAAAGGTTCACCTCGAGGTAGCGTGGCACAAGGTTTGGAAGTGGTTTAGGCTCTAAGGGATTTATGAGTCCTTACCTTTTCAGCTCTTCAAATACCTCTGACAAAGGTCAACCAAGATTGGAGAATCATCTGTTTCTGATAGGGGCGATCTCAGAGGGAGTGGGTTTGGTCCTTGAAGGTCCCTCAATGGCCTTTCCATTCTGGTTGTAAAACTTTCTGTTACCGGCTATACGGGGTACGGTCAAACTGGCCACAACATTGGTCAAAACTTGCAACATCTCAATAATTTCGGTTACTTTGGTCTCCAATTGATCCAGGCGGGATCCCTCGTTGACTGACTTACTCATATTGGCTAATGGTCTTCTGATAAGTCTCTCTTCTCCCCCAACCCAACGTGAATCTATGATGGCTTTTTGAACACAAGGGGTTAGCATGATGCTTGTATGTCCTCAGCATAAGCATAAAGAAACAATTTCTACAGAGTGGCCCATCGACATTTTAGAAACTTTTAGCCCAATTGTCATAAGATACGAACTCATCCCAGTTTAAATGGCCCAACAAGTTCACATTTCTAACAAGAAGTCCAACTGAATCCAAATGATGATGGTCCCTAAACACAAGCATAAGGAAATAATTTCTATTGGTCATACAACTATGGTCTACATATGGGTTTACGAGAGTGTAGACAAAGGCTCCCGCTCGCGAAGGATTGCCCACAACTAGGACTCCCCACTCAAGGGTTCAAGCGACCAAGTGAGCGCACTTTTTTTATACCTTACGGTACGTGCCAACAAGTTATGATACGTGACTAACTGTCAAATGGATTTCTTATTGTAGATTCCCCAGAGGGAGGCTGGAGCGAACTCTCTTAAATACCCAAGCCTCTTAGGCTCTTATCGCCTTGGTGATAAGAATAAACAACAAGTCCTCCAAATTAGTCTGTCACAACGAGCTACGGGTAATGATTATCTAGTTGCCTTCACAGCTTTTCCTTATAGAAAGGTAGTGAATGAAGGAAGACACCAAACCATCACCTAGCCTTAATAATGCCTTTGATTAAACCCCATTAACCCACTATAGACACGGTTAACTAAAGCACAAATCATAATCACTACAAGACATTATTTCGGGGCCAATTCTCTATCCCCAGTGGAGTCGCCAGACTGTAGGACACAAACGTGGACGACGCTGTTCCGGGCTCGCGACCTGATCGGGAGTACGGAGTAGCCCACGGGGGAACTAAACCAGAGAAATAACATGGAGTCGCCACCCGGTGTGAACCGGGAAAATGATTTAAGGCCGCATTCACCCCTTGCAAAGGAAGACCTCAAACCGTTGGGTTCGGAATGGTCCCTTACTTATGCCACTTGTAATGATATGATTTGTGCAATAATCTAACCAAGCCTAAGCAACATATATTTCCAAGGATAATATATTCCTAAGTTCGTATGTATAAAATAAATCATCATAACGGCAAATATATGATATCACACAATAATCTCATGAACATGTTGAATCATCAAACACGAAAAATAAATAACAACCTAAACATAAACGTAAATTGAACGCCTATTGCGAAAGAAGATAACTAAATCATACATAGAGGAATAACGTACTAATGGCTAAATCATTCTTAAGAAACAAGTAAAATACTAACAAACTAATCATGCTTGAACACAATCTCACGAACACATCAAATAGATAAATACGGGAATACAAATAGATGAAAACAGTAAAAGTATCAATAATGGAATGATATGATTAATTATATAATGCAAGAGAAATCACCCAAGAAGCAATCATGCATGAAATGTGATGAAAAGGACTCGGTTCACTGTATATGCGTTCGTGTAGCGTTTGAAAACGCGTTCGAACGGTAAACAGAAGGTTCGCGTTCGTATAGCGTTTGAGAACATGTTCGAACGGGATAAGACCTGATGCATGAGAAAAACAAAACGCATGCGCGTTCGAGTAGCGTTCGTAAACATGTTCGAACGGACTGAGACAAAATGCATATGTTCGTGTAGCATTCGGAAACGCGTTCGAACGAGATTACCAAAATGGCATCTGAAATGACACAAAAACATGCATGGATTGAACAAATACACAATGTAGGACCTCGTGTGCCCAATTGAACACATCTCACATTCAATCGAGTGCACCTCGTCCGGCGCGGCAAACATCGTGGTAAAGGTAGCCTTTAGGCATTTCCCTCAAATAGAGGACCTTTAATCCACCCTAGTTAGCCTATGCGCACTAGAATGTAATACATGCGTAAATAAAGCAATGATATGCAAAAGGTAAATGACATAATAAAATGCGCGGAAAAACATCGCGGTAAAGGTAGCCTTCGGGCGTTTCCCTCGAATAGAGGACCTTTAATCCACCCTAGTTAGCCTATGCGCATTATATTACAATGCATACAAATGAATGAGACAATAATGTGGAACTCCGTATATCCAATTAAATATATCTCACATTCAATCAAACATACTTCGTCCGGCGCGGCAAAACTTCATGGTAAAGGTAGCCTTTAGGCATTTCCCTCGAATATAGGACCTTTAATCCACCCTGGCTAGCCCATGCGTATTATATTATAATGCATATAAAATAAAGAGACAATAATGTAGGACTTCGTATACTCGATTGAACATATCTCACATTCAACCAAACATACTTCGTCCGGCGCGGCAAAGTATTGTCATAAATGTAGCCTTTTAGACTTTTATTCCCTCAAATAGAGAACCTTTAGACCAACATACTATGCCCATGCGTACTATATCACCAATACACAAGCAAGTAACATGCGGAAAGTAAAAGACGGAATATAAAATGAGAATATTAAACAAACAAGATAAAATAAAGATGTGCCATTTGCTCAAGTGGTACGTGGAGTTGTTTCCCAAGTACAGACCACACTACCATCCATTCGGATTCGGCTACGGAATTTATGTCTGGATTTCCGTCCTAAATACCACAAGAGACGACATATTTTCCCATCCATTCAAAGGCCACAACATGCATCCACAAGCGACTCTCATGCGAAGAAAATAAATAAAACAATTAAAAGATGAATGAAAATAAATAAGAAAAGTGTCTTCAGGTCTAACCTTTTAAATCATCTCTCGGAAGTACGGTACACGGTCGTCGGAAGGGTTGATGCTCTGGAACTCCTCCGGTTCACTGGTTCAATGTTTTCCCTCGCTGTTTCGCTATTGGGCCGCTGGTTTCTCTCCGTTTCGCTGCTGTTTTGCTGCTATTTTAAGGGCATTTTCTGGTCACTGTTTTGGGTTAATTCGGGGACTATTTTGGGCAGTTTTTAGGTACAGTTCGGAGGTGTTTTACGGCAGTTTTCAGGGGTTGTTCTGGGCAGGTTACTAGACTTTATGCGTGGCTGTGTTGGTTGCGTTTGAAGGTAGTTATGGCGTGATGAAAGGGCTACTTTATGGGTGTTATGTGCGTTTGTCAGAGGGCTGAGTGAGTTCGTGGTGTGGTATGAAGAAGAAGGCCGAAAGCTGCTAGGGTTTATCGAATGGGCTGAGTTTATAGGCTGTGCTGGTGAAGGACGTGTGGCTGTTTTGTGAAGGGTTGTCGTGCATTGAATGGAGGGCTTGCTGGGTGTTTGGTGCGTTGAATTGAGGGCTTTCCGTGAAGGTGTTTGGTGAGAGGGTGGTTATTGCTATTTGTTTTGTCGAGTTTTGTTCATGGCTTTATTAGCTGTGAAAGATGTAGGGTTTATTGCATTGGTTGTTGCATGATAAGTGAGAGGGCCGTGCAGCTTTGTTGATGATGGGCGATTAAGGTTATTATTTGTTTTTTGTTTGTTCACGGCTTTGACGTGAGAAGTGAAGGGCGTGAGGAGAGAGTGTGTAGTGTTTGTGAGTGGGTGGGTGTTTATTTTGTTATTGTTTTTGGTTTGGCCGACAGAGAGGTGAGAGTGTATTTTAAGGTTTCTTTGTTCTGTTTGTGTTTTTTACCGTGAGAGTCCAGAGGGTGAAGGTTGAATTTGTGTTTCTTTTATAGACAAAGGCTAGGGTTAGGGTTGTGCATAAGATTTTAAAATAAGGAAACAAATCAATTAGACATGTGTGTATTTTAATTAATTTTAAAAGGGAAATAAATCATGTATTTTTGGTGGGGAATATCTTTAAATTTGGTGAGTGAATTATTTAATTCAATTTAAATCTTTGGTAATTTGGAAGTTGATTTATTTAATTTTGGAATGAGATTTAATTTAATTGGATTTTACTTGGTTTTAATTTGATTTGTTGGATTGGGCTTGGTTGAGATGGGCTTGGTGTGTGTCTTGCGGGGGTTTGGGATAAGAATGTGTTTTAAAACATAGGTCCAACAAGCGAACCCGAAGCTAAATAAGCGAATAAAATCCAACAAAATAATGATTTCTGACTTTTCCCTTCCGACGTCCGTTTCCCGCGACTTCCGTGACTTAAAAGGTAGTGCCTCTAAATGAGACTCATCATAAGGACTTACATGCAAAAATACAGTGCCTACACCATTGCATTTCTCAAAAATATGAAATACTTCTCAAATAATCATATTGGTATCCTAACAGTACTTCTTTCAAAATTCTACTCATGACACTTTAATCTGTTACACATAAAAACTCAACTATACATAATACATGAATCATAACTTTTATTGACTCTGACTGTACTCTATTTCTGTCTTAACTTGACTCAATCTGGTGAACCCAAACACCCTAGTGACTGTCATCAGTATCTATCCTCCCGAGCTTGTCCTCCAGGTAACCTGCAAAATAGAAACACTAGGAGTGGGGGGTTAGATCGTTTGAACGACCTAAGTGAGTGGACAATTAAAATAAAATAGGAACTCAAGTACTTTTGGAAGATCCATGGTTCTAAATCAATTTTTTTCTCAAATCATCTCTTTCTATAACCTTTTCTAGAAACTTCTTTCTTTCTTAAAAAACTCTTTTTCATAAAGCTGTTTATTTGGAAATCTTCTTTCTGAAATTCCGTCTTTGAAAACCTATTTTCTGAAAATCTGTATCTGAGTGTCTGCTGAAAAACCTGACACATGGGGGCGTTATGTATCGCTGTCCCATTGTATGCCTAACTAAAGCCAGGAGTGCAAATCCATGATGTTGGGGCGTTACGTATCGTCGTCCCCTAAAACATGCCACTACATGTCCCTGAACTAGATTCTAGGGACGTTACGTATCGCCGTCCCCCTAGCCTTGAAATCTGGTGGTCATGGGGCGTTACGTATCATCGTCCCCCAATCCATAAATCTAGAGCCGGTGGTGCGGATCTATGCTACCCTCCAGTCTCTGAATCTAGGATCTAGGGGCATCTGTCATCCCTAGTCCTGAACTGCGTGTGCAGACGGTGTCTGAATCCATCGATTCCATGTCTGAGTCACGTTACATACTGAGGTAGGTTTTTCCCCAATGCCTCGAAATCATAAAATCATGCTTTTGTAAAGATCACTTTTCTAAATCACTTTTCAGAACATTCATAATCAAAATATACTTTGAAAGTAAACTTAGCTAACGCCCTAAATGCGGAAAAGTAAGTCTGATATTTAAAAATCATATAATGAAAAATCAACTTAAGGAAAGAGTGTCCACTCACAGATTTAGAGTCCCGCTAACGTTACTTCACTTCGCCGAAAGAGTTTGTAGTTCCTGCAATGACCTTTAATGGTAACTTAATTAGAATACGAATTGTGGAATATATTTCGAAACTATCATCGCTATATGATATTTTATGTTTGTGCCATGATAAATTTCGTGTATATAAGGTGATATGAAATCTTTCAGGTGGTCTCTAATATCCTGAGTTGAAACTGGATTGGTTAAAAAAATTTCCTAAGAAATGGTCACGGGTCGCGACGCTGATCGTTGCGAGTCGCGATGCTTACACAAGTAGGGTTAAGGCAGAAGGCTTCCCCTTTATCACGTCGAGATGGGAGTCCTTAGGCGTCGCGGCGCTCACAATCCAAAATTGAATCATGGGTAATTTCCCAGTACGTGTCGTGACGCAGGGTACTGAGTGTCGCGACGGTAGGCCAATTACAAGGTCTAACAACAACTTTTCAAGGACATACTTCATAGTAACCCAACACCCCCACCTTAATACAAGTTAATTCAGTTATCCACAATGAAATTATTTCATTTCCACCCTTCCATTATCAGCACACTATCAAATTCCAAAAACTTCAATTCACTTATCCTTTAAAGTTTCTTATCTTTGGGATTTCTCAAAATCCTTATTTTCTTAACATCATAGCCACATAAACATCAATAACCACAATTCAACAATATACTTTAACTAATAAATCATCAAAACATCAACATTTCAAATTTGGGTTCTGTTTTTCTTACCTTGAATCAACTTCTTTCTTCTCAATTAGAGCCTCCAAGCTCCCTTTTCTTCTTCTGAAGCTTGTGGTGGATTGGGTTGCCTTTGATTACCCCTTGATTTTTGTGGAAAATGGATTTCGCTTCCTCATTTCCCTTCTTCCTTCTCCCTCTTCTCTTTTCACGTTTTTTCTTCATTTCTTCAAATATCGGGGATGCTAGAATAGTTTCCCTTTTATACTAGGGGATATTTTCAATTGGAATTATTGAAGAAAAGTTTAGAAATTTTGAGAAACTTTGAAATTTCTCTAGATGGGTACACGATCACTATTCATCTAAAATATTAAGTTGCGTTTTCGACCTATTTTTAATTTGAATTTGGAAAAATGTTCAATGCGTAAGTTGTTGGTCTCGATCTTAGCTTTCCAATATTATAAAATTCAGAAAAAATCGGAGTTCGTATGAGAAATTTATGGTCTAAATATCATGGGCTGTCCAGAGTGGAACATCATATAGTTTCATATCGGGATTTCGAGGAGTTTACCGATTGTCCATATAGTTACTTCATTATGTATATATATTCAAACATAATTTATTTTATGTAACACTCATCCCACAATGTAACAATAGTCGAGATTACCCGTCATTACACTCTATCACTAGGTTTTAGAGCTATTTTACAAGTTGTGAGATGTGAAATTTTTATCCCATGAGTATATGGATTCAACTCTTTAATATAGGCTTATAAATTTACTATTCCACAACCCATGATGTCATCTCATGCCATTACCATCATTACAGTAACAACTCTCCTCAACCACCCTCAATTCGGCCAATCAGAATGTTTCTTTTTCACTATCATCATACTGGCCTATGGAGGCCTCTGATCTGCCACCCTCATGCCACTCCACCGTCCTATGGAAGCTAATAAGGGCTACTTCCAATGAGATTCGACTTCTAAAAATATTCAAATATTGTCAAATCTAATACTATTCCTCTGGGTCGGGTCGGTATCCAAATTTTGCTCCATCAATTGGTTCTGTCGTCGGAAAACTACTTCGCATAATGAACTCGAGTCCTTCGTTTGGCCTCAGCCTCTCTATGCCCTCATCATCCCTCTTTTGGCCAAGTAAAAATCTCATTCTACCCCTCATCGGTACTCAATCTTTATTGGGGTGAAAAACCACCATCAATATTTGTCTATTAGATCTCGTTATCAATGAGTTAGAGAGTTTATGCTGGGAACATCAAAAAATGATGGTGGTACTGTTAGGGTTGGTGCTCGGAGCACCAATTTCTTTTTATATTTCCCTATAAATACTTATGTAAATATTTTATTATGAATAAAATAAATAGTTTCTTTAATATAACTTCTTCTTTATATGGTAAAGACGTAATTGACCTTAGAATGATTAGTTATGATAAAGTTACAAAAACGTCACATCTGACATTGAGTTGTATCATAACAGTATCATTTCTTAAATAGTTTCTGGTCAAGGTTTACATTACTTGGTTAGTAAGTAAACTTGTTGAGACCGGTATATATCGTATATTGGAATCTTGGATTTCAATGGTTGATTCACAATGAACCATGAGTCTCTGAGACTCTTGTAGACTAGGGGTGGCAAAACGAATCAACGAATCGAATTGTCATCGAATCCTAAAGGAATCAAATCAAAATGTGATGGATTCGTATTCGATTCGTTTATTAAATGAATCAAATATAAATATTCGTTTAGTCATGATATTATTCAAAAACATAATTTATCATAATTTATTTACATTAATTTTTCATAAATATATACATATGAAATATGTAATTAATATATTTACTAAAAATACCTCACTAAATATCTATAATATTATTTTTCTATGATAATTAGCTATAATTTCTCAAATCTTAAATGAAAATAACAATAAATAGTAAAAGAAAATAATAAAACGAATCCTAAATGAATAAACGAATCAATGAGCTTAAATTTGTATTTGATTCGTTTAATAAATGAATCGAATCGAATTGACCCATTTATTAAATGAATCTCTTTTTTCAAAATCGTATTCACTTTAAGGTGAATCAAATCGAACGAATAAATGAATCATAATCCAAATTACCACCTCTAGTGTAGACATGTAGGTGTTTATATCGGATAAATACTGAACGACTCACCGAAGATTCTTAATGGATAGTACACCAACGTCAATAAGAATCTTCTCGGGTTGAGTAGCATAATGATTCTTTGACTTGAGATACCACTATGGATATTTGAGATATCCTCCACATTCTGATGAAAGTCACATCACCGACCTATTAAGGTCAGACCCATGCCTGTTCATTGGGTGTGGACTGATCCTCAAGATATCCTGTGTGTCAAGAAATGATCTGTCAGTTTTGTGTACAGAGCATAGGTATTCAATATGTGATTAGTAAATTATTAAATCCATGGGTCCGTGGTACAATGTTGAAGTGAGTTCTAAGTGTTATTTACAGATTATAAATAAAAATGTCGACGAGATCATACCTATAGAGATTTGACATTAATATTTATATCTCTGTGATAATACGGATACCTATGACGGAAGGATTATACGTATGCAATGACCTCGACCTGTATGGTTCAGCGAGTTTATCTATAATTATCATAATTTACGAGTGGGTAGATTATGGATAGGAAATTGGATTTCATGACGGATATGTCTGAACCTAGAGAGTCCCACTAATGCAATATACTCTTAGAGCAGTAGGACAACATTTATGAATAATATTGATTATTTATAAATCGTTTAACGGTTAAACGAAAATATACATCTATAAGGGCCTTTCGGTCATTTCCTAATTAATGTGTATTTGTATTTAATACTTGATTTATTAATACACATTAATTAATTGTCAAATAATTTATTTGACATATAATATTAATATATGTGTTTGGATTATTTAAAGTAAATATAATACATATATCTAAACATTTGGATTTAAGTAATTATTTAATTGTTAAATAATTAAAGTAATTAAAATATTAAATATCTAAGGTGATATTTTTTTAGGAAATGATTAAGTGTAAAATGCTGACTTTTCACATTTAAGGTAAAGGTTATCAAATTGTATTTTGCTTGTTTAATAAAGATTAAAATTGTAAAATATCTAATTTCCTTTACTAGCCAAATTCGGCCACAACCCTAAGTATTTAAGGATTTTGTTTTTCATTTGCTTCACTTTAGGTTAAGCCTCCAAATATTACAAAAACAAAAGTTGAGAGAAAAAGTGAAGAGCTAAGAAGTTTTTCAAAGGAAACTTGAAGATTAGTAAGTAATTTCCAATTTTCTTTAACTAGAAAAATATTTCTATGTTTCTTAGCTACATCATGTAATGCTTGGTTGTTTTTTTCTACTCTTTTGATTTTATAATAAAGATGTTGGAAGCTTGAATGAAAGATGTTAGCATGTATGTTATCAAAAAAAAGCTTATTAAGTGTTGATAAGCTCTCTTTTAGTCATTAGATGACTTTGTTGCCATTCTAGAGTTGTTAGGACACTCATTGATGACCTATAATTGTTCTTGAGTTATTTCAAAGTTGTGAGACTTTTTTGGTGTTATAGAGATTAGATTAAAGTATTGTATTGAATTAATTTTGGTTAATGTTGTTAATTTGATTAATTTGAAAATTAGGATTCTAACCTCAACCCAAATTGGGGAATTTCATATATTTATTGTATTATGATGTATATGAGATATAAAAAACATTTTGGTATTGATTGGAAATCCTCTAAACTTGTATTTGACAAACTAGGACCAAAATGAGCAAAATTCAAATCTTTTGGGGCTATGGGCATTTTGGAGGAAATTTGGATTTTGTGTGAGTTGTATTTTGATATATATGACATGTATAAATCATTTTGTTAGTGATTGGAAATCACTTAATTTGTATTTGACAAATTAGGACGAAAATGATCAAAATGTAAACCTTTAGGGGTCTCACGATAATTTGGTAAAAATTTTGGATTTTGGGTAAAAACTGAATTTTTGATTATTGAGTAATTAGAATAAATTATTTCATTTTAATTACCCAAGAAACATTATTGAAATCAGAAAAATTTTATTTTTCGCATTCCGCTGCGTTACCCGATAATACCGTTTAAAACCTCAATAAAAACGGTATCAGAGCCAGTCTGATTCTAAACCAATGATATGATTAGCCTTTTAAATTTGATATTTAATCTAATCTTTACTTTATGCATGCATGAATATTATTTAATTTGATTAAAATAAAGTGTATGACATCTTTTGCGGAAAATCGCTATTTAAAATAAGGTTTAATTATTAATATGTATTTGATACACGTTTTTTGGTCTGTCTTGTCAATTTTGCTTATAGATAAACTTTCTACGACTATATCTGAGAACTTGTCAAAGCTGTGAGGATATAGCCGGTAGGAATTTATTTATACCGAATAAATATATGATATTAGGTAAATTCTAGCGAAAGCGAAATCCTGAAAGTGCCAAAGCTGTCAGGGTTATGCGGGTATCTTGAATTTATCATTGTGAATGTGCCAAAGCCGTCACAACGAGAAAAGATCATGACCGGAACCCAGGAGTCGCTGGTGAGTGATTGACAATGAGTTGTCTACCTAATGAATATACGTAGGCGAGAACGTGCCAAAGCTGTGAGCTGAAATATATTCATGGGGTCCACTTTTCACTATTGTATTTAATTTGATTATTGAATGTTTTGTATTCTGTCTGGAGATTACAGATTTACATTAAATAGTGGGAGAGGGATTTTTGATTAAAAATCCATGATCTATTTAATGCTTTATGATATTATATGAAATTATTTTTCTGCTAACCATTTTTCGCTATCTATGTGATAGATTAGTGGTGGCGGCATCTTCAACCAACCCTTTTGCTCGTATGCTTGATACGAATAAGCACAAAGGCGCTGAGAACTTCGCTGACTGGGACTTAGATTTGAGGATTGTCCTCATGTCTGAGAAATTGGGATATGTGTTAGAGGGTCCTCTGCCCCTTGATGTATCTGAGGATGCGGCACCGGAGGAACTTGAGACTTTCTAGAGATGGAAAGATGATGATTTAAGCGTTAATACATATATACTCAGTTCACTGGCTTTGGAACTCAAGGGGTAATATTTTGATATGCCTGACGCATATAGTATGATGATACAACTCCGGGAATCGTTCATGAATCAAGAACATGTCTTGGTTCATAGAGTCACAATGGAACTGTTCCATTCAATACTTGATGAGAGACAGGCTGTGAGCACACATGTGCTTCATTTGATCGAGGAATTGAGGGAAAATGATTTCCTTTTGAATGAAACTCTGAATGGAGTGTCATTCTAGGTTCACTCTCAACGTCATATCGCCCATTTGTGATGTACTTTAACATGAACAAGATTCAATATTCTTACCATGAGTTGCATCTGATGCTTCTCACAGCGGATGAGGATTTAAGGAAAAGAGTGCCAACTCACCTTTGAAACCCACTTCATTTTCCACTTCCTCCCACTCTATGTCGAAGAGGAAGTAGGCAAAGGGAAAGAAAAAGAATGGTGTTGGGAAGCGGCCGCGAGTGCGCATCGGAAAAATAAAGAATTAAAATTATGATGTCGCTTTCCCTTTGCCCAAGACCCATTTGTTTTGATTATTCTACAAGCCTAGGCATGTTACTATATATATTCTAAGCATAAAACTCATAAAACATGCAAATAACATAAACCTAAACATGCTAACAATCATAAGAACTCTAATTAAAAAAAAGAAAAAAAAAAGACTTACTTGAACCGTAGACTCCTTCAGTCCTCCCTCCAATCTACAAGCTTTTCTCGAACTCAGCAAGCTCTTCCACGTTCTAAAGAGCCACCCAAGTGTGTGGCCTCCAAAGATGCACACACCAAAGCCAAAACTCAGCGGCAAGACTATGCCTTGAGTGCACGGGTATTTTGCCCTTGGTGTTAGCCTAGGCAAATACCTCAAAACTTTTAACTCGAGGTTCCTCTAGTCAATTAGACTTAAGGATCCTCAAAATCAGTGGCTTACTCTTAAAACTTTAGAGTTGCTCACTTATATAAACCCAAGATTTGAAAGGTTTGCTGCAAAAATTTGTGAAGAATTCTTTGGGTTTATATAGTGCTCCAAAGACAACAAAATTAATTAAGAATCTGATTTGGGATAAAAGCCAATTTAATCTTAGCCATTGGATCTTAATTTAGTGGTTTAATGAGATTATAAAAACCTAATAAGAGTTTGGGCCGAATTGGAATTCAAAACAAATAACAAAAATAAATATAATAAAATTTTACTATTCACGCGGTACTATTCACGTAAATAGAAAATTTTTTTATTCCAATTCCAAAAGTGCCCCTATCGTCATTCACCAATCCCTAAGCCACTATGGAACCTCATAAATGATTTGTTCAATAATTAAACATATTGAACCATTTATGAACAATTCCTACAACAATCATATATGCTGTTAAATATGTACTGTGCACTGTTAACCATTGATTTCGACTTTGTTGTGTGTGACCTTTTGGGTTCCCCTCAAGTTGGACATAAAATGAATCGTGATAATTTAATCGAACATAAATTATCCTCCGATCAGATGGTCGTTCGATTTCAATGACCAAGGTTGACATCTAGCAACATGCCAAGGCCCCCAAATGAGAAGGAAATATATATATACCCATTATGTATGCGATTTACATATGATACGGTCTCTCGCCTCAATGTATCCCCACCTATTGACCTAGGGTACGGAAAGTGTCTACCCATATGGTCAAAGGTATGATGTTGATAGTGTCATGAATCGTGCTAACCCAAGAATCTCACATGATTCTTCCACTGTGGCCACAGTCTCAAGCACTGATCACACATATCAACCCGCGAACTGGAATACTACTCTTATAAGAAAATATTATCCGAGAGAGTGGCAATTCTCTGTTGTATCTGTACAAACTTCATGTGTTTCAACAAATGACCCAATTATACCCTTATGATCGGATATTTTGAACCGGGGAAGGAGAATGTCAAAGTTATTTGATCCACACATAAGATTGTAAAGACCTCAAGTCTAAGGACTAGTCATATAATCGATACATGAAAGTTCTCACAGACACATGGCATAAACACTCCATATGAAAACTTTCGGCGGTCAGTTCGATGGATACGAGGAACTCATGCATCCATGTGATACACCAAGCGGACGGATCTCCGCTAGTAGCCTATGAGATCGGCTACCCAACTTAAGGGCGGATCATAACATCATGCTAGTCTCTCCACTTTGTGAACGCCCAGATTATTCACAAAACTATGACTAGGAACATTTAAGAGTAATGATTCTCATAAGGCGTAGAAGCCATCATCTTATTACTCCAAGGGCTTTATTACAGTGTTGATGATTCATATAAGTTATGTAAGACACGTATAATAAAGATTGCCATTTTATTAATTAATGAAAATATTACAAATATATGTACATATAGCCCATCCACAAGTTGGGTATATGGCATATCCCTAACAATCTCCCACTTACACTATAGCCAACTAGTATGAATCTGGACACCATACTCTCGGGTGTGCCTATCATGCTTTTGTTGAGTCAGCCTTTTAGTCAGAGAATCTGCAAGATTATCTTCTGTGGGTATTTTCTCTATAATAACTTCTTTTCTCTCAACAATCTCCTTGATGAGATGAAATCGTCTGAGTCCATGCTTGGATTTCTGGTGGGACCTTGGTTCCTTTGATTGAGCAATGGCGCACGTGTTGTCACAGTACATCGTGATGCCATTCTTTATCGCAGGAAGTACTTCCAGTTTCGTGATGAATTTCTTTATCCAAACTGCTTCTTTAGCTGCCTTGAGTGCTGCAATATACTCGGCTTCAGTGGTGGAGTCTGATGTAGTTGACTGCTTTGAGCTTTTCCAACTAACATCACCGCCATTCAATGTAAACAGATATCATGTTTGTGATCTGCTATCATCCATGTCGGTTTGAAAGCTCGTATCACAGTAACCAATGACTTTCATCTCAGAACAATCTCCGTATGTCAAAAACACATCCTTAGTTCTTCTCAGATACTTGAGGATTGTTTTGAAAGCTGCCCAGTGTTGCTCACCAGGATTTGCCTGATACCTGCTCGTTATGCTAAGAGCTTAAGAGACATCAGGTCTTGTATATAGCATGACGTACATGATCGATCCTATTGCTGAAGTATAAGGGATCCTACTCATACGCTCTCTATCTGAAGGAGTATGTGGACATTGCTCATTAGATAATTTGATTCCATGATAAGTAGGTAAATTACCTCTTTTGGAATCTTTTCAAAACATTATTTATGTACGTAGATTGAGAAAGTCCTAACAACCTCTTAGATCTATCACGGTAGATCTTAATGCCGAGGATGTAGGCTGCTTCTCCCAAATCTTTCATGGAGAAATTCTGAGATAACCATTGCTTGGTGGCTTGAATCATGGGAATATCATTCCCGATGATTAATGTGTCATCGACATATAATACAAGAAATACAACAGCACTCCCACTACTTTTCCTGTAAACACAAAGCTCGTCTATATTTTTGATGAAGTCAAATTCTTTGATTGTCTCTTCAAATCGTATATTCCAACTTCTGGAGGCTTGCTTGAGTCCATAAATGGATCGTTTAACCTTGCATACTTTATTATGATCATCCTTAGATGCAAACCCCTCAGTTTGTGCCATATAGACTTCCTCTAGGAGGTTCCCATTAAGGAAAGCTGTTTTGACATCCATCTGCCAAATCTCATAATCAAAGTGTGCAGCTAGTGCCAGTAAAATTCGAATGGACTTTATCATTGCAACATGCGAGAAGGTTTCCTCATAGTCAATTCCTTGGATTTGTCTATAACCTTTCGCCACCAACCTAGCCTTATAGGTTTGGATGTTGCCTTCTGCATTAGTTTTACGCTTGTAAATCCACTTGCAGCCTATGGGTTTTATCCCTTCAGGTGCATCTACCAAGTCCGAGACTTGATTATGATACATAGAGTCTGTTTCGGATTTCATGGCCTCAAGCCACTTGACTGAATCAATGTCACGCATTACTTCGTCATAACTGGTGGGATCGTCATTATCAATGAACTGATCATGTTCCTCATCAATATGGAAACCATATCTTTCAGGCTCATGTCTTTCCCTACCAGACCTTCTGAGTTCATAACCTTGTGGTTGTTCCGTCGCTGCCCTTTTGAGGGGCCTGGGGTTTAGTTCTATGTTAGTTTGTTATTCTCGTACCTCATCGAGGTCAACTCTACTCCCACTATATTTCTTGAGAAGGAATTCATTCTCTAGAAATGTAGCATTTCGTGAGACAAATGTTCTTTGTTTATTTGGGACGTAGAACACGTATGCTCTTGAGTTCAAGGCATATCCTACAAACTTACATTTAACTGCCCTATCATCCAATTTGTTAGTTTGTGTGAGCTTGACATATGCGTCACATCCCCAAACTCTTAGATAACTAAGACTAGGACGTTTCCCAGACCATAACTCATATGGTGTTTGACTAACAGTCTTTGAAGGAACTTGGTTTAGTAGTAGTGTTACAGTTTCTAAAGCAAGACCCCAAAATGAAAGAGGTAGATCCGTGCCTGGCATCATTGATCGGACCATATCTAATAATGTCTGATTTCTCCTTTCGGAGATCTCATTATGCTGTGGAGTTCCTGGAGGACTCCACTGGGAAACAATGCCATTTTCTCTCAAGTAATCTTGAAATTCGTTGCTTAAGTATTCACCACATCGGTCAGACCTTAGTGACTTAATACTTTTATTAAGCTGGTTTTCTACTTCAGCTTTGAAGTCTTTGAATTTCTCAAAGGCTTCAGATTTGTACCGCATAAGGTACACATACCCATATCGCGAGTGATCATCGATAAAGGTAATGAAGTAGGAGAATCCACCTCTAGCGGTGACTGACATTGGTCCGCATACATCAGAATGTATGAGTTATAATGTCTCCGTTGCACGTTGTCCTTTACCTTTGAAGGGTAATTTGGTCATTTTACCAAGTAAACAAGACTCACAAGTTCCATAAGGTTCATATTTGAAGGGTCTGAAATACCCATCCTTATGTAGCTTAGTTAATCTTGTTTCATTGATATGACCTAAGCGACTGTGCCATAGAAGTGATTTATTGAGATTATTCGAGTTAACGTTGTATATATTAGAGGTTGAACATTCTTTGTTAGTTTGTAAGACATATATACCATTATTCAAAATACCATCTCCATATTTTATTTCATTGAAATAAATAGAACATTCATTACAACTTATTAGGCATGAAAAGCCTTTATTACATAAAGTAGAAATTGAAATGATGTTCTTTACTAGAGAATGTACATAAACACAATCTTCTAAGTCTAAAACTAAACCATTCGGCAAAACTAATGAATAAGTCCCCACGCAAAATGCAGCCAGTTTTGCTACATTACCCATGCGTAAGTCAACCTCCCCATGACGGAGTCTCCTACTGTTTCTCAGGCCCTGCATATTGTTACACAAGTGAGTCCCACAACCGGTGTCAAGCACCCAAGTAGAAGGTTTAGAGTTTTGAGATTATAGTTCAATCATATACAACATACCTGAAGCATTGGGCTTCTTGGCCTCTTGGGCTTCCCTAGCTTTCTTGGCTTTCAAGGATCTACAGTCTTTCTTCCAATGACCGTTCTTTCCACAAAAGAAACATTTCCCATTTCCCTTTTTCTTCTCCACTTTACCATTGGGCTTTAGGTGATCTGGAGCATTGGCCTTGCCCTTATTTTTCTTTGGGCCTCGTGGCTTCAGGTCCGTACCCGTAAGCATGATGGAGGTTTTAAGCTCCAGTTTCAAGTCCTTCTCTGCTTGCTTTATCATATTGTGCAATTCTGCTAAAGTAGCTTCTTTATTAGACATATGAAACTGCATAATAAAGTTAGAGAAGTCTTTTGGTAAGGACTGAAGAATTAGATCGTGTCTTATCTCATGATCCATGATGAACCCGTGGTTGGCCAATTTTTCAATGTGGCCAATCATCTTAAGCACATGTCCACTAATATATCCTTACTTTATACCTTGTTTGGAATAAGGCACATGACACTTGGAATCTCACGGTATGAACGGAAGTTGCATACAACTCTTTCAAGTGAAAGATGATGGTTTGAGCATCCATATCTTCGTGAGCTTTCTGAAGTTCGTCCGACATAGAGCCAAGCATTATGAAAATAGATTGCTCATCATCATCGACGTGTTTCTTCCAAGCATCGAATGTATTTTGGTCAGCATCTTCTGCGGGTGCAGGGGAAATGGTCTTTCAAGAACATAGAAAATATTTTCTTGTCGTAAGACATTTTTAATGTTTCTAAACCAGTCATTGTAGTTGTCCCCTTTGAGCTTATGCTCATCAAGGATGGAACAAAGTGATACTCTGTTTGCCATTTGAATTTTTGTGAAATATTTTAACCCACATATTAAGAGAGAATGTTAAAATTATGAATATGTTTTCATTAATGTTTCATAATAACATGGGCTTTTAATATTATGAAGTTGCTCCCACTCAATTATTTTAAACTTTTAAGTAAATCGCATCAACCCCAATATGATGGATTTCTTGTGGGCAAGGATCCCATTATCATTATTTCATAACTTCGACTAGGGCCGGTCGTTATAAAATACGATAATTAGGTAGGTTCCCAACCAATTTATGATATAAATCACAATTCCTTGATCATTGGGTTGGGCAATCAAACATGCCATAGCTTATGCTAGTCCTTGTGGACACTCAATCTTTGCCACTAAGTTATAAGACCACGCCTAAGGGTCGCTGCGTCTTATGACTCAGAAAAGTCAAACCATTGTCAATAGTACGATTTAGGGACAAATTGGTATTGGTCAGTCTGGAAAAGCCTAGTCCTGCCAATACGGTTTAAGCCCTTTGGGTCTATATTTTATAATGGGAGGCAAATTTTAGACTTAAATTATTATTGAGGATTTTAGCAAAATTAAGTGAATAACTGTCAAATGGATTCCTCCATTGAAAATTCCCCATATGGAGAGTGGAGCGAACTCTCTTAAATACCCTTACCTCTTAGGCTCTTATTGCCTTGGTGACAGGAATAAACAATAGATCCTCCAAATTAGTCCAACACTTTAAATATGCTTTAAGGTAAGCTTTGAGTAAATGATTATCTAGATGTCTTCACAGCTTTTCCTTTTGGCTATAAAAAGGTAGTGAGTGAAGGAAGACACCAAATCATTATCTAACTCTAGTAATACCTTTGGTTAAATTAATTTTAGTTTGGAAAGTTTTATTAACGCCTTGGTCCCACCCCACTTGTATCTTTTATAATGTCTTTTATTATAAACAAGTGATTTATATTTATTAGCCTTAAAGGTAATAAATCTCTAAGTTCATCACGGAATAATTACTTAGCTAATAGATAAGCAATACACTCTTTATTTCCTTAGAAAGTCTCTAGATGTTTAAACCCTAAAATAATCATGCCAATTCTAATCATACATAGAATCATCAAGCATATGAGTTTTAATATGTTGGAATTATTTTAGGCATTAAATAATTTTGATTAATATTTAATTATGATATTGCATTTTATTTTAATCAAATAAATTTACTATTCACATTTTTTTTACAGATGCGTGAACTTTAAATGCAATTTCACAATTCAAATCTTAACCAAATCATGCAAAACTTGTGCCTAAAATTAAGTTCAGGGTATTAGCTTTCCAACAAGCTTTTACACACCAAATTTCGAGTTCAAATGAGAGAGAACTAATCAAAACAAAAACGACGATCTGATACCACTGTTGAGAAGCGGCCGCGAGTGCACATCGGAAAATTTATTAAATCAAATTATGATGCCGCTATCCCTTTGCCCAAGACCCATTTGTTTTGATTATTCTACAAGCCTAGGCATGTTACTATATATTCTAAGCATAAAAACTCATAAAACATGCAAAGAACATAAACCTAAACATGCTAACTATCATAAGAACTCTAATTAAAATAAAGAAAGAAAAAGACTTACTTGAACCAAAGACTCCTCCAGTCCTCCCTCCAATATACAGGTTTTTCTCAAACTTAGCAAGCTCTTCCACGTTCCAAAGAGCCACCCAAGTGTGTGGCCTCCAAAGATGCACACACCAAAGCCAAAACTCAACGGCAAGACTACGCCTTGAGTGCACAGGTATTTTTCCCTTAGTGCTAGCCTAGGCAAATACCTCAAAACTTTTAACTCGAGGTTCCTCTAGTCAATTAGACTTAAGGATCCTCAAAATCAGTTGCTTACTCTTAAACTTTAGAGTTGCTCACTTATATAAACCCAAGAAATGAAAGGTTTGGTGCAAAAATTTGTAAAAATTTGTAAATTTGTAAACTTTAGAGTTGCTCACTTACATAACTTATCCTCCGATCAAATGGTCGTTCAATTTCAATGACCAATGTTGACATCTAGCAACATGCCAAGGCTCCCAAATGAGAAGGAAAGATAAATATACTCATTCTGTATGCGATTTACATATGATACGGTCCATCGCCTCACTGTATCCCCACCGTTTGACCTAGGGTATGGAAAGTGTCTACCCATATCGTCAAAGGTATGATGTTGATAGTGTCATGAAACGTGCTTACCCAAGAATCTCACATGATTCTTCCGCTGCGGCCACAGTCTCAAGCACTGATCACACATATCAACCCGCGAACTGGAATACTACTCTTATAAGAAAATATAATTCGAAAGAGTGGCAATTCTCTGTTGTTTATTTACAAACTTCATGTGTTTCAAAAAATGACCCAATCATACCCTTATGACCGGATCTTTTGAACCGGGGAAGGAGAATGTCAAAGTTATTTGATCCACACATAAGATTGTAAAGACCTCAAGTCTAAGGACTAGTCATATAATCTATACATGAAAGTTCTCACAAACACATGGGATAAACACTCCATGTGAAAACTTTCGGCGGTCAGTTCGATGGACAAGAGCAATTCATGCATCCATGTGATACACCAAGCGGACCAAACTCCGCTAGTAGCCTATGAGATCGGCTACCCCACTTAAGGGCGGATCATATCATCATGCTAGTCTCTCCGCTTTGTGAACGCCTAGATTATTCATAAAACTATGACTAGGAACATTTAAGAGTAATGATTCTCATAAGGCATGGAAGCCATCATCTTATTACTCTAAGGGCTTTATTACAGTGTTTGATGATTCATATAATTTATGTAAGACACGTATAAAGATTGCCATTTTATTAATTAATGAAAATATTACAAATACGTGTACATATAGCCTATCCATAAGTTGGGTATAGGGCATATCCCTACAGACTCATCATGATGATAACTTTAGTGCTCAATCCGTTATGCTTGCCGCAATGACTCCTTAATTTCGTCGTCAGAAATAAGGATTAGATCCTTATACCATGATGTTGAAATTAAAGGATCTTCATAGATCTAACCTTAGATCTTAGAAGTACGAATTGCAAAAGAAGCTATTTCCCTCGCGTATGTCAGAGGGTACATCTATCGAGCACTAAGTGTCACTGATGATTGTTGACATCGAACAGCTAGGTTAGCTGGGCATTACCTACAAGGCCGAGACTTCCATAGATTTGATCTTACAGTCTCTGCCAAAATTCTGGGGCCGGTTCATCATGAACCAAGAGAAAACTCTTGGAGAGTTAATGACTATGCTCAATGAGGCAGAGCCAGAGCTTCCAAAAGGGCAAGAAGCGCAATGTGTTGGTTTTTCTAAGGTCCCAAGATCAAACAAGACATGAAAACATGCGTGAATACACCAATGAAGATAGCGGAATACTTACATTGATCGGTTATGTCGATATGAAGACGAATCATGCCCAAAACGTACTGCCTTTGTAAGCCCACTGCAGCAGTCCATGCTCACTGTCTTGGCAGTTTCGGGTCTCAAAACGAAGCTCCAAACTCCATCGGATGAGTCCCGCCTCATGGTTGAACCTCCTACCACCTTCGCAAGACTCGTAAGTGTGCTAGCACTTGATTTCTCACCATGAGAAACCACTCTTAGATTCCCTATTGCTCACGTTTTTCTGGTTCAAAACCAGTGAGCATTGTGCCCATTTGGGCGTGAGAGAAGAGAGCATTTTAGAGAGATGAAGTTTTGTGTTGAATTAAAATGATTTACCAAAAATCAATTTATATTTATGCCATAATTTTCATTAAATTAATAATAAAATTATGACACATAACATGCAATGGCTTAGAGTGTCAAACACTCAAACTCCATGCAATGACATTGAGTGCAATGTACACAATCTACATGCAAAGCATTAGAATGACATGTGTCATGTGGGCCCCACACGTTTCCAAATGAAAGTGGGCCCACGTGCACTCACGCGTTCGGGTTCGATATTTCCGAAATACCGAGCTTACGTCGCGACGTTAATTCAATCGAATTAAATAAATAATTGCGCCTGGCGAAATTATTATTTACGTCGCTAACGAATTAATTCTAAATTAACTCGTTTGCCCGAATTAAAATCTGATTTTAATTCCGCGTCGAAATCTAATTTCGTCTAATATATCGAATATATTAATACATCGATTAATTCCGAATTAATCGTTCTCTCTCTTTAGACGACATTTTATCCCGGATAAAACATCTCCGTTATTAATCCTAGATTAATTTTCTCTCTCTTCTATATAATCCTAGATTATTCAAGAGTGCGAGTTGTGCGTCATCGGTGGATTATCGGGAAGCGACCCATGAGATCCCCGGATAATCTGGCAGTAAATACGGTCGTCGGAGTATCCGAATCATGTACGTACCAAGTACTACGTTCTACCGATTTACGAGACAAGGTCGACTCCTAGCAAAGCACCAAGTCTACCTAATTCTCCGGACATATCCATTTAAGAATATTAAGATCTGTATCAAGCGTAGTATACTAATGTATGTGCATATCGGCCCAGTATCGGATAATCACGTGCTAGGGCTGGGGCTGGATAAGTGTCTGCCCCGTCCGAAACACATATCGGATGTCTGGTAACTAGTCTCTATAATCGGATATTCATGACCTGGTCATAATATCACGATTGGATGCGCATCTCTTAAGAGCACTAATACCGTATCCTGCGTGACATCATCTCCACTATGACTGGAGTGATACTTCCGTCTTGACATCACATCCAATACACTATGATTCTCAATATACCCGGCATTGGCGTACACAGAACTAGTTACAGTCCTAGACGACCTCAACTAAAGTATATCGATTGTCGTAAGCATTAGCGATGTAAGTCTCAGGTTAAGACTATACACCTACCTTGATTTCGGCCTCCCATAGACACATATTCATAATACCAATGGGATTCCGAGGGGTCTATCCAGAGCGAAGCTGTTTCCCGTACCATCGGAGAAACACGACCTCCTATCGCACTTCTTGTCCATTGACATTGATTACGAAGCTTCCATGTCAATGGGTCCGCGCTTGACTGGAATCATTAGGTTTGTTGTGCCAAAGCCAAGGCCTAGTTGATTCAGAGGAAATAGGTTAGGGTATACATTCGATGTATAGGCATATATAAGATATATGTTTGGGACTGGATGTCCACCTACTGGATCTAGGAGTTGGATGAGATCCAATTGATCTTCGAGATCTACCTAGTTAATTATCATACAATTTGTTGGCCAAAGTCAAGATTGTGTGATATTTAACGGGATCCTAGCCCACTAGGAAACACGGTTTCCCGAGTACTCGACAGAGGGTTAGAGGCTCGACGAAAAATAGTGGGAGGCAAGAATTGAATTTGCAATACTCGTTCAATTACTCGCCATATGCGCTCATTTAATTATTTCGTCATTAGATTAAATGTTAGTTAGACTAATATTTAAATTGTTGTTTTAATAAACAGTTGGACTGTATTATACTTGATTATATATAATTGGATTATATTAATCAATATATTTGAATTAATTAATTTCAGTTTACAGTTGATTTTATAATTGGATTATAGTAATCAATGTAATTGAGGTTAATTAATTTGGATTATATTTGATTATATAGTTGGACTATTATAATCATTATAATATATAAAGTACCACTAATCGTTGATTAAATAGTTGGACTATTGTAATCAAGATAAAATTGAAAAGTTGGATATTTAAAATATAATCTAGGATTAAAATATTTTAAATAATTTAACTTTCAAATTGGGAATAAATAATAAGTTACTTTATTTGATAAAATAACTCATTATACCTTTAGCCCAAAATTAAGCAAGATAAGTAGAGCATAAAATCTTTGGAAGATTTTTGTGATGATGACTTTAATGCTTAATTTAATATACTTATAATAAATCTATCTTTAGATTTAAAAGTATTAAAATTGCAATTAATAATTCTTGGAGAATTAATTGACTATTCTAGTGGAGAAAAGTCAAAGTTTGCAATTGGGCATGTAGCACGAGGTGCACATTCCTTTCAATATTCTAAAAACCCAAGGCTTGGCCTAAGGTTCCTAAAATATTAAAAAGGATAATTGATATATCCCAAAGTGACTACCATTTGGATATGGAAGACACGAAGGAATTAAAGAAAGGGCGAGGCTCTAACTTTAAAAATGTTTGTCTTAGTTATGTTCACAGCTAGTATTGAAATTAGATTTTAAATACTTAGTGTGGTACATAAAATATATGTATTCAGAATCTGCTTTGAGCAGGATACTGACTTCAAGCTGAGATTGCTCTGCGAATCGGAAACGGGACGAAAGTCGCTATTTCGACCGTAGATACCTAAGTTTAGGAACTACCCTTCGGGTATGTACTTGAATTAGGAACTGTTATAATGTAACTAGTTTGACTAGAGACATTATCTCTTTATCAGTGTTTAATCCGTTGCGGATAAAACCTTTATATTATAGAACACTGAGTGTTTTATTATATAAAGATGATACTGAGATAAATATATTAGATATAAATAACAGAATTTATATTTTGAATATAAATAAAATCTCAAACATATAAATTGACAAATAAATAGCTAAATTGATTTGATCAATATAGACTTATTCGTGGCATTGTTGTCTCGGACACAATTTAACGAGACTCGTATATCCACACTTTTGAAGAGTGGATACTAGGACTGATTTGACTATTCAAATAAGGTCTGCGAATCTATTTTATTAGGTAAAGTACATAAAATACTATTTACTTGGTAATAGTGTAAGTGCCACCGATCTATTAGCCCTATTCATGGTGAAGTTAGTGGGCCCATATCTAGCTAGGCTAGATGTGAACATGAATATTTCGTGACCTTAACGGATGTGGCATCACGTTATGGTTATGTGTTTCTTTTGAAGAACACAAATCAGAAACTTTAAAGTTTCGACACGAAATACAAAACAGATCGGCTATAGCATTATTCCGCCACAGTAAGACCGTAATGGAAAATACTTAAGCAGTAAGTTTCGTACATACATGAAAGAGTACGATATTCTTTCATATGAGGACTCCTCCCGAGACACGTCAGTTAGACGGTGTGTCCGAACGGATTAACAGAATCATGTTAGACATGATAAGGCTAATCACGAGTCACTCTGAGCTACTATTTCCTTCTAAAAGGATATGTATTATCAGTGCAAAACTTATTTAGAATAAGGTTCCATATAAATCTGTTTGACAGATATCGTATAGGATATGAACAGGAAAGAAACGAGGTTTCTCATTCCTAACAATTTGGGTATGCTAGGCATAACGTTTGGATGATACCAAATTAAGGACCCAAATTTGATAAGTGCCAATTGTAGGTCATCCTAGGGATACCATAAGTATTGTACTTAACACCTCACTAGAGAACAATTAGATTGTTGCTCTCCATGCGGTTTTCCTAAGAGGAATACCGATATGCAGTGGCAAGTGGGAGGATAGTATAACTCGATGAAAAATCGGAGTAATACTGTTCTAGGCACTGAATCTTAATGGAACATATATAGTTCATCAATGATGAAACTATACCATTAATCTTCGAATACACAAGAACAAAGGAAGTGATACGAGGTATCGACTCCCTATTATGACAAAGTGTCATGAATCCGAAATGTGTCAGTTGCAGATCAAAATCGCTTTCCTGAAAAGGAAACCTTTTGGAGGATGCTTTCAACATCCTGATGATTTTGTATAACCGACAAACAAGGTTTGCGGGTTATTCGATCCATGTTTGGATTGAAGCAAGCATAAGGTTCTTGAAACTGACGTTTTGAAATTATCATAATGGTGTATGATTTGACTCAAAACGAAATAATTCTTGTGTGTATAAGGAGGTTAGTGGGAGAGGGCACTGACAATGAAATTCCCATAAAACACTCGGTGAAAGCTTGGCTTTCATAAGAAATTCTCCGTAGAATTCTAGGAGTAACAACCTTTATTCAAGGAATAAAGATCTGCTGGGCTAGATTTGGAGTTGGCAACACTCTCTGAGAAATTGTACATTTAAAATGTACTTGTATTGGTGTCTCATACGCTTGGAGCATATGGAGTCATAATCGGGTCAATCCAAGTGATAGTCACTGGATTGAAGATTAAGAACATCTGTTAGTATCTGAGAGAACTAAAGATGTTGTCTTAAACTATGGAGATGGAGAACTTGAAGTGACTGGGATCACTGCTGCAAGTTTCCAAACCGGTAAATACTGCGGTACTATACAGTTTGAATATCGGTGCAGTGAGCTGGAAATATTCCGAGCAAGATAACTGTTGCCGAATTAACAACAAATGCGGATCATTGCTGCAGCTGAGGCAGCAATAGAAGCCATTTGGATCGATAATAAATCTAATTAGATTAGATATAGTTCTGTTAGCAGCTGAGCTAGGCATCAGCATAGGCTGGCTAAAGAATTAAAGGTCTCATCGACGATCCAGATATATACTTCTATATCATCTGATTCGTTCGGATCATACATCGTGGCGATGTGATGATCGTGTAAATCGCGTCAGACGATAATTAAGCAAATCCGCTGACGAAAACCTTTCCTCAGCAATTTGAGCGAATTGTACATAGTTCGAGTGTTAGACACTCGAGTGACTGGCTATGTGCCAAGTGGGAGATTGTTGGATAATATGACCCATAGCGTCACTATTTGTACAGATCACGGTGTTGCTGTACAAATTAACTATGTGACAAGGAAATTGCACTCTCATCATTTGTGATTAGATCACCATAGATGTATAAATGAAGAGAGGTCCATATGATTAGTTCCTGGATTGAGATGATATGAGACAGTATCAATCCCCGAAGGATTAATCATTAAATATCCCTAGCCGAAGTATTATCGAGACTGGACATCGATAATGCGGAATAGGCTAGTATTGCACTTGTGCGCGTTGTGAGGGCACAACGGCATAGTTCTCATATATATAAGTATTGGATACTTATGCAAGTGCGATAGGAGGTCGTGTTTCACCGATGGTACGGGAAACAGCTTCGCTCTGGATAGACCCCTCGGAATCCCATTGGTATTATGACTATGTGTCTATGGGAGGCCGAATCGAGGTAGGTAGGTGTGTATAGTCTTAACCTGAGACTTGCATCGCTAATACTTGCGATAATCGGTAAACTCTGGTCTTGGTGGTACAGGGACCGGTTTAACCGTTCTGGGTACACCGCTTCTGGGTTTATCAGGGAGTCGTAGTGTATTGGTGTGTGATGTCGAGACGGAAGTGTCACTTCAGTCATATTGGAGTTGATGTCACGCAGGATACGGTACTAGTGCTCTTGAGTGTTGCGCAACCAATCGGGATATTGTGACCAGATCATGTATATCCGATTATAGAGACTATGTTACCAAACATCCGACATGTGTTTCGGACGGGGCAGACACTTATCCAGCCCCAGCCCTAGCACGTGATTATCCGATACTGGGCCGATATACACAATACTACGGTATACTACGCTTGATACAGATCTATATATTCCTGTAAGAATATTTCTGGAGAATTGGGTAGGCATGGCATTTTGCTAGAAGCTAACCTTGTCTTGTAAATCGGTATAAACGTAGTACGAGGTACTTACGTGTTCGGATAGTCCGACGACCGTATTTACTGCCAACATATCCGGAGATCTCATGGGTCGGTTCCCGAAGATTCACCGATGACGTATTACTCGCACTTTGATTAATCTGGGATTAATTAGAAGAGAGAGATAGAATTAATCTGGGATTAATTCGATGAGAGAGAAAATTAATCTGGGATTAATTACGGAGATATTTTATCTCGGATAAAATATCGTTAAAGAGAGAGAACGATTAATTTGGAATTAATCGATAAATTAATATATTCGATATATTAATCGAAATTGGATTTTGACGCGGAATTAAAATTAGATTTTAATTCGGGCGAACGAATTAATTTAGAATTAATTCGTTAGCGACGTGAATAATGAATTCGCTAGGCGTAATCATTTAATTACGACGCGACGGAAAATTCGTTAATTGGAATTAGCGAACCCGAGCCCGAGAGTGATTGCGAACGCATTCGCATTTCGAATTCGAGCGCGGCACGCAAGTCACATCAAGCGTCATCGTTTATCACATCATGCGTCAAATCAATCGTCACTTTGAGTGATGTGACTTGACAACATGTCACTTTATTAAAGTGATGTGATATGACTTAAAGTAAAGTAGAAATGATGTGTGAAAAGTAGAAAAGCATTAATAGACTTTTGCTTTTTACTTTTGATATATATGATAATAGTTTATATATATTTATTTTGTTTTTTGGAAAATGAATTAAAAATAAATATATAAACTAAAGTCATTCTCTCTCTCCAACATGCAAGACTCACGGTCTTCTTCTTCCCTCCCTTTTCTCTCTCGGCTTCAAGCCGTTTTCATCTCTTCTCCTCGTTTTTTTCTGGTTCTGCCGAGAAGTAATGAGAAACAAGTTTTGATTTTGTTTCAAAACTTAGTGCTAGCACACTCTAGGAGTGATACAAAGGTGATAGGGAAGTGAGTTTGTGAGCATGGAAGCTTGAAGCTTTGAGCTTCAATGGATCTACTAATGGCTGAATTTTGGAGATGCAAAGAAGTCCAAACCGAGCAGCCCCACTGTCAAGGAAGCCATTGCCGAGCTTGGAGGGAGCTTAAAAACGCATCTTGTTCTTCATCCATCAAAACCGAATTCAATGTGAGTTGATTCCGCCACCTCCTTTGATGTGTTCATATATGGTTTTTTTATGCATGTTTGTGATCTTGTGGACTTGATTAAATTCCAACATTGGTACAAATTTCATGCTTGCAACATTAGCTCATGATGCCATTGTTGGTTTTTCTAAGGTCCCAAGATCAAACAAGACATGAAAACATGCGTGAATACACCAATGAAGATAGCGGAATACTTACATTGATCGGTTATGTCGATATGAAGACGAATCATGCCCAAAAACGCACTGCCTTTGTAAGCCCACTGCAGCAGTCCATGCTCACTGTCTTGGCAGTTTCGGGTCTCAAAACGAAGCTCCAAACTCCATCGGATGAGTCCCGCCTCATGGTTGAACCTCCCTACCACCTTCGCAAGACTCGTAAGTGTGCTAGCACTTGATTTCTCACCATGAGAAACCACTCTTAGCTTCCCTATTGCTCACGTTTTTCTGGTTCAAAACCAGTGAGCATTGTGCCCATTTGGGCGTGAGAGAAGAGAGCATTTTAGAGAGATGAAGTTTTGTGTTGAATTAAAATGATTTACCAAAATCAATTTATATTTATGCCATAATTTTCATTAAATTAATAATAAAATTATGACACATAACATGCAATGGCTTAGAGTGTCAAACACTCAAACTCCATGCAATGACATTGAGTGCAATGTACACAATCTACATGCAAAGCATTAGAATGACATGTGTCATGTGGGCCCCACACGTTTCCAAATGAAAGTGGGCCCACGTGCACTCACGCGTTCGGGTTCGATATTTCCGAAATACCGAGCTTACGTCGCGACGTTAATTCAATCGAATTTAAAAAATAATTGCGCCTGGCGAAATTATTATTTACGTCGCTAACGAATTAATTCTAAATTAACTCGTTTGCCCGAATTAAAATCTGATTTTAATTCCGCGTCGAAATCTAATTTCGTCTAATATATCGAATATATTAATACATCGATTAATTCCGAATTAATCGTTCTCTCTCTTTAGACGACATTTTATCCCTGATAAAACATCTCCGTTATTAATCCTAGATTAATTTTCTCTCTCTTCTATATAATCCCAGATTATTCAAGAGTGCGAGTTGTGCGTCATCGGTGGATTATCGGGAAGCGACCCATGAGATCCCCGGATAATCTGGCAGTAAATACGGTCGTCGGAGTATCCGAATCATGTACGTACCAGTACTACGTTCTACCGATTTACGAGACAAGGTCGACTCCTAGCAAAGCACCAAGTCTACCTAATTCTCCGGACATATCATTAATATTCTTAAATGGATATGTCCGGAGAATTAGGTAGACTTGGTGCTTTGCTAGGAGTCGACCTTGTCTCGTAAATCGGTAGAACGTAGTACTTGGTACGTACATGATTCGGATACTCCGACGACCGTATTTACTGCCAGATTATCCGGGGATCTCATGGGTCGCTTCCCGATAATCCACCGATGACGCACAACTCGCACTCTTGAATAATCTGGGATTATATAGAAGAGAAAGAAAATTAATCTAGGATTAATAACGGAGATGTTTTATCCGGGATAAAATGTCGTCTAAAGAGAGAGAACGATTAATTCAGAATTAATCGATGTATTAATATATTCGATATATTAGACGAAATTAGATTTCGACGCGGAATTAAAATCAGATTTTAATTCGGGCAAACGAGTTAATTTAGAATTAATTCGTTAGCGACGTAAATAATAATTTCGCCAGGCGCAATTATTTATTTAAATTCGATTGAATTAACGTCGCGACGTAAGCTCGGTATTTCGGAAATATCGAACCCGAACGCGTGAGTGCACGTGGGCCCACTTTCATTTGGAAACGTGTGGGGCCCACATGACACATGTCATTCTAATGCTTTGCATGTAGATTGTGTACATTGCACTCAATGTCATTGCATGGAGTTTGAGTGTTTGACACTCTAAGCCATTGCATGTTATGTGTCATAATTTTATTATTAATTTAATGAAAATTATGGCATAAATATAAATTGATTTTTGGTAAATCATTTTAATTCAACACAAAACTTCATCTCTCTAAAATGCTCTCTTCTCTCACGCCCAAATGGTCACAATGCTCACTGGTTTTGAACCAGAAAAACGTGAGCAATAGGGAAGCTAAGAGTGGTTTCTCATGGTGAGAAATCAAGTGCTAGCACACTTACGAGTCTTGCGAAGGTGGTAGGGAGGTTCAACCATGAGGCGGGACTCATCCGATGGAGTTTGGAGCTTCGTTTTGAGACCCGAAACTGCCAAGACAGTGAGCATGGACTGCTGCAGTGGGCTTACAAAGGCAGTGCGTTTTTGGGCATGATTCGTCTTCATATCGACATAACCGATCAATGTAAGTATTCCGCTATCTTCATTGGTGTATTCACGCATGTTTTCATGTCTTGTTTGATCTTGGGACCTTAGAAAAACCAACAATGGCATCATGAGCTAATGTTGCAAGCATGAAATTTGTAGGGTTTAAAATTTGGGTAAATGTGATTTGAGCATGATTTGAATAAATTGCTTGTTTGAGTATGCTTATAACATGTTTAAATTCATTTTGGTTGGACTAATTTGATGAAAAATGATTTGGAATTATTTTCCCCAAAATTAAGTCCTTGGCCGAATGGTTTGATGATTTTGGGATCTTGGATTTTTTGTTTTTTAATTCATTTGATGAGTTAGAATCGATTAGGTTGATGTTAATTTGAATCGGATTGGATTGGATTTCGAATGGACAAAAACCCCAAAATCTTTGAGTTGGCCGAATGTGACTAATGCCCTAATGTCTTGGTAAATTTTGATTTTGATAATTGGATGTATTGGAAATCATTCGGGATATATATTTAATGTCGAATGCGGATTAATTGGATTGAAACCGAATTGGACATGAAATCACTCCCTTGGCCGAGACCTTTAAGCATGTAGATGGGTTTGATCTTTCAATTTGTGTGTTGGACATATGATAATGAATCAAGCATGATTAATTGGACTAATATGGTGTTTTAGAAATGTTGATTTAGTTGATTGATCATGTAATACACTTTGGTAATTAAATTGGGAAAATTGGATTTTTTGAATTTAATTATTTGGGCCTAATTTTGGAAATTGGATTTAAATGTTGTATTTGGGCCTATTGGGCTTGATTTATCAAGTTTGGTTTAGGCCAAATGGATTGGATCCAATTGGGCCCAAAACCTTGACCATAAAGCCCAAATGCGACTTAATGAACCTTTAAAGTTCAATTGGGCCTAATGGGCCAAGATTGATTTATGGGCTTATGGGGTAAATCCCGGATTGGACTTTGGTTATCGGTTTGACCCGAGTTGACCAAAAGTCTATGCCTTAAGAAATCAATCAAAAGCCCATTGGACTTTAATTGAATTGACGTTGGACGTTAATCGGTCTTTGAGACGCGTTACGACTAAATTTGGAATTTAAATCGAAAAGGTTTATTGAATAAAAGTGTAATATTTAATTTGGAATTGAATAGTGAATTAGTATTAAATACATGTTAAATTAGATTTAATGATGTAGTTTAATTTAATTCATGAATTCGTACTTTAAGTACTTATTCGCAAAAACGAGTTTGACTCGAACAAAATCAAATCGTTGTTTGAACATTGGATGATCACTTAATTGTCAGATTAATTAATTTGATTAGATTGATTGATAGCATGCTTATGTGTGTGAATACGTGGTTGTGTTGAATGAATAATGTATATCGGATGGATATTAGTCGGGTGGGCAATTTTAGAAATTGTTGTAATAAATTCGATTTATTAATTGGACCTGCGTGTCCAGCCTTATCACCTCTATTCTCTTTGTATTCTCTTCTCACCTATTCCCCTCTATGTATATGAGGTTTCTTTAGAAGTGTAGTGTAACGGGTAGAAGTAATACTAGTGCTAGCTTGAGTGAGAAAGGGAGAGATTTGATCTAGGATCAATGTGTTAAGTATCCATCCGCATATCATTATTATTTATTTTCATACTCGCTTTATTATGTATTTAGAATGCATGTTTAAGGGTGTATGATGATGAGACCTTAACAAAGATAATTAAATTGGTAGCCAATTTGCACGCGAAAAACCTCGTTAAATATCAAGCGTTTATTTTCCTTCCATTGAGTGATTCTTACTCAAGATCCGAGATTGGCAGGGGTTGTTGGCCAAAGTCAAGCCCTTGTCCTTCGAAGATGTGTTTTAATCACGAGGCTTTGTTCCATATCGGTGTCGTGTCCAAGTTGTGGTTTGTTGGCCAAAGTCAAGACCACTTCTTGTCCATTGACATTGATTACGAAGCTTCCATGTCAATGGGTCCGCGCTTGACTGGGATCACTAGGTTTGTTGTGCCAAAGCCAAGGCCTAGTTGATTCAGAGGAAAAAGGTTAGGGTATATATTGGATATATAGGCATATATAAGATATATGTTTAGGACTTGGATGTCCACCTACTGGATCTAGGAGTTAGATTAGATCCAATTGATCTTAGAGATCTACCTAGTTAATTATCATACAATTTGTTGGCCAAAGTCAAGATTGTGTGATATTTAACGGGATCCTAGCCCACTAGGAAACACGGTTTCCCAGTACTCAACAGAGGGTTAGAGGCTCGACGAAAAATAGTGGGAGGCAAGTATTGAATTTGCAACATTCGTTCGAATACTCGCTAAACGCGCTCATCTATATTCTACTCGTCATATTAATCAAAAGTATTAGTTGGACTAATATTTTATGTTGTTTTAAATATATATATAGTTGGACTATATACAAACTCATTCAATATATAGTTGATTTTATAATTGGATTATAGTAATCAATATAATTGAATTAAAATGATAGTTGATTTTATAATTAGATTATAGTAATCAATATTAAAATTATAGTTGATTAAATAATTGGATTATTGTAATCATTATAATAAATAGTACCTTATTAAATTGATTAAATAGTTGGACTATTGAAATCAAGAAAGAACTGAAAAGTTGAATATTTAAAATATATAATCATTGGATTAAATGTTTTAAATGATTTAATTTTCAATTGGGAATTAATAATAGGTTAATTTATTTGATAAAATAACTTATTATGACTAAGCTCATTATTAAGCAAATAGTAGAGCATAAAGTCTTTGGAAGATTTATGTGATGATGACTTTAGTGCTTAATTAATATACTTATAATAAATCTATCTTTAGATTTAAAAGTATTAAAGTTGCAATTAATTGACTATTCTAGTGGAGAAAAGTCAAAGTTTGCAATTGGGCAATGTAGCACAAGGTGCATATCATTTCGATATTCTAAAACCCAAGGCTTGGCCAAAGGTTTGTGAAATATTGAAAAGATAATTGACATATCCCAAAGTGACTACCATTTGGATATGGAAGACACGAAGGAATTAAAGATAGGGCGAGGCTCTAACTTTAAAAATATTTGTCAAAGTTATGTTTACTACTAGTATTAAAATTGGATTTTAAATACTTAGTGTGGTACATAATACATATATGTATTGACGTTCAGAATCCGCTGTAAGCTGGATACTGGCTTCAAGCCGAGATTTCTCTGCGAATTGGAAACGGGACGAAAGTCGCTGTTTCGACCGTAGATACCTAAGTTTAGGAACTACCCTTTGGGTATGTACTTAAATTAGGAAATGTTATAATGTAACTAGTTTGACTAGAGACATTATCTCTATATCAGTGTTTAATCCGATGCGGATAAAACCTTTATATTCTAGAACACTAAAGTGTTTCATATATAAAGATGATACTGAGATAAATACATTGGATGTAAATAACAGAATTTATATTTTGAATATAAAAATCTCAAACATATAAAATGACAAATAAATAGCTTAAATTGATTTGATCAATGGAGACTTATTTGTGGCATTGTTGTCTAGGACACAATTTAACAAGACTTGTATATCCACACCTTTTAAGAGTGGGTACTAGGACTGATTTGACTATTCAAATAAGGTCTACGAATCTAGTTTATTAGGTTAAATACCTAAAATACTATTTACTTGATAATAGTAAAAGGGCCACCGATCTGTTAGCCCTATTCATGGTGAAGTAAGTGGGCCCATATCTAGCTAGGCTAGATGTGAACATGAATATTTCGTGACCTTAACGGATGTGGCATCACGTTATGGTTATGTGTTTCTTTTGAAGAACACAAATACGAAACTTTGAGTTTCGACACGAAGAAAACAAACGGATCGGCTATAGTGTTATTCCGCCATGGTAAGACCGAAATGGAAAATACTTAAGCAGTAAGTTTCATATATAAATGAAAGAGTACGGTGTTCTTTCATATGAGGACTCCTCCCGAGACACGTCAGTTAGACGATGTGTCTGAACTAAAACCGAATTTTGTTGGACATGATAAGGTTTATCACGAGTCGCTCTGAGCTACAATTTCCTTCAACAGGATATGTATTAACAGTGCAAAACTTATTTAGAATAAGGTTCCATATAAATCTGTTTGACAGATATCATATAGGATATGAACAGGGAAGAAACGAGGTTTCTCATTCCTGATAATTTGGGTATGCGAGGCATAGCGTTTGGATGATACCAAACTAAGGACCCAAATTGGATAAGTGCCAATATAGGTTATCCTAAGGGAAACCTTAAGTATAGTACTTATAAATCCCACATGAGAACAATGTAATTGTTGCTCACCATGCGGTTTTCCTGAGAGGAATACCGATATGCAGTGGTCAGTGGGAGGATGTGATACTCGATGAAAATCGGAGTAATACTGTTCAAGGCACGAAGTCCTTAATGGAACACAAATAGTTCATCTATGATAAAAACTACCATTAATCTTCAAATACACAAGAAACTAGTAGATCGGATAGAGTCAGAAAACAACCTAGGGTATGGGTTTCTGATCTAACCTCATAAAGATGTCAATCTTATGGAGGTGTACCATCCGACTACGTTATGAGGAAGTGATACAAGGTATCGACTCCCTGTTATGGCAAAGTACCATGAGTCCGAAATGGATTCCATGTATAACGACTATTATGGATACTAGTTGTTGTACCACAAGGCGTTGTGCCTATGGTACATTATACGTCTTCAAGGAAGACATACATGGATGACAACATACCAACTTACAAAGCTAGGCTTTTGACGGAAAGGTATCGTTATCAACATTGTGTTAATAACGGTTCAACCTTTTACCTGTTGCCATGGTAAATCCATTTGAAGATGCTTGTTGATAACTGTATATTTCATTATGAAAATGTCAGTTACAAATCAAAATCGCTATCCTGAAAAGGAAACCTTTTGGAGGATGTTTACAACATCCTGACGATTTTGTATAACCGACAAACAAGGTTTGCGGGTTATCGATCCATGTTTGGATCAATGCAAGCATAAGGTTCTTGGAACTGACGTTTTGAAATAATCATAATGGTTTATGATTTGACTCAAAACGAAATAATTCTTGTGTATATAAGGAGGTTAGTGGGAGAGCGCATGACAGTGAAATTCCCATAAAGCAATTTGTGAAAGCTTGGCTTTCATAGATATTCTTTCAATAGAAATTCTCCGTAGAATTCTGGGGAGTAACAACCTTTATTCAAGGAATAAAAATCTACTGGGATAGATTTGGAGTTGTTAAACACTCTCTGGGAAATTGTACATTTAAAAAGTACTAGTATTGGTGTCTCATACGCTTCGAGCATATGGAGTCACAATCGGGTCAATCCAAGTGATAGTCACTGGATTGAAGTTAAGAACATCTGTTAGTATCTCTGAGAACTAAAGATGCTATCTTTTACTATGGAGAAGGAGAACTTGAAGTGACTGGGATCACTGCAACAAGTTTCCAAACGATTAAATACTACGGTACTATAAAGTTTGAACACCGGGACAGTGAGCTGGAAATCTTCCGAGCAAGATAACTGTTGCCGAATAAACAACAAATGCGGATTATTGCTGCAGCTGAGGCAGCAATAGAAGCCATTTGGATCAAAAAATAAATTAATTAGATTAGATATAGTTCTGTTAGCAGCTGAGCTAGGCGTCAGCACAAGCTAAGGAATTAAAGGTCTCATCGACGATCAAGATATATACTTCTATATCATCTGATTCGTTCGGATCATACATCGTGGCGATGTGATGATCGTGTAAATTGCGTCAAACGATAATTAAGCAAATCCGCTGACGAAAACCTTTCCTCAGCAATTTGAGCGAACCTTACATAGTTCGGGTGTAGGACACTCGAGTGACTGGCTATGTGCCAAGTGGGAGATTGTTGGATAATATGACCCATAGCGTCACTATTTGCACAGATCATTGTGTTGTTGTAGCAAATTAACTATGTAATAAGGAAATTGCACTCTCATCATTTGTGATTAGATCACCATAGATATATAAATGAAGAGAGGTCCCTATGATTAGTTCCTGGATTGAGATGATATGAGACAGTATCAGTCCACGAAGGATTAATCATTAAATATCCCTAGCCGTAGTATTATCGAGACTGGACATCGATAATGCGGAATAGGCTAGTATTGCACTTGTGTGCGTTGTGAGGGCACAACGGCATAGTTCTCATATATATATATAAGTTTGGATACTTATGCAAGTGCGATAGGAGGTCGTGTTCTCTATGGTGATCTAATCACAAATGATGAGAGTGCAATTTCCTTATTACATAGTTAATTTGCTACAACAATACAATGATCTGTGCAAATAGTGACGCTATGGGTCATATTATCCAACACAATGTGCATCTTACTTCGACACTCTAGAAGGCCAAGGCTTGGCCGAAGGCTTATGGGGGTGTGAAGAAAAGGGCAAAGGCAAAATCGTCACATTCTTCTGGGAAGACAAATGACATATCCCAAGATGTCTGCCTAAACTGTGGCAAACGGGGTCACTGGAAGCGTGACTGCCGTATGGACAAGGCAGACATGAAGGAAGTGAAGGCGGACAAGGCTCCGACTTCAAGTATGTTTGTTATTATAATAAACATGTCCACTACTGGTTTTTAAAAAAATCGGATTTTTGATACTGGATGTGGTGCATACATATGTATTGATGTACGGGATCTACTGATTAGCAGGAGACTAGCTTCAGATGAGATCGACCTACGAGTCAAAAATGGGACGAGAGTCGCTGTTTTGGCTGTGGGAACCTAAGTTTTGGAACTACCCTTTTAGCATGTACTTAAATTAGGAAACTGTTATAATGTACCTAGTTTGACTAGAAACATTATCTCTATATCTAGATTAACCCGTTGTGGGTATACCGTTATGTTCCAGAACACTGGGTGTTTTGTTTATAAAGATGATATTGAGATATACACATTAGATGTGAATAACAGTATTTATATTTCGAATATAAATAAATCTCAAACATATAACATGACAAACAAAAGCTCAAACTGAGTAAATCAGATGAGACTTATTTGTGGCATTGTCGTCTGGGTCACATTAACAAGACTTGTATATCCACTCTTCAGAATAGTATATACTTGGACGGATTTGATCCAAATTCATATGATGTCTGTGAATCTAGTTTATTAGGCAAAGTGCCTTAAACGCCTTTTAGCAGTAAAGGTGTACATGCCACCGAACTATTAGCCCTCATTCATTGTGACGTATGTGGGCCCATGTCTAGCTAGGCTAGAGGTGGTTATGAATACTTCGTAACCTTTACGGATGTTGCATCGCATTATGGTTATGCGTATCTTATGAAACACAAGTCGGAAACTTTTGATAAATTCAAAGAGTTTCGACACGAAGTAGAAAAACAGACCAGCAAAAATATTAAAAAATATTGCGGTTGGACCGTGGTGTAGAATATTTAAGCAATGAGTTTCAAGATTACTTGAAAGAGTATGATATTCTTTCACAGTGGACTCCTCCAGGAACACCTCAATTGAGTGATGTGTCCGAACGGAGAAACCGAACTTTGTTGGACATAGTAAGTTTAATAATGAGTGGCATTGAGCTACCAATGTCATTCACGAGATACACATTGAACATTGCAATACTTATTTTGAATAAGGTTCCGACAAAGTCTGTTGGACAGACCCTATATGAAATGGACAGGAAAGAAACTGGGTTTCTCATTCCTGAAGATTTGGGAATGTTGGGCATATGTTTTGATGGTACCAAACTGGAACCCAAATAAGATAAGTGCCTATTTGTAATTTGTTATCCTAGAGAAACCAATTTCCACAACCGACAAAAGAACAAAAAAATTTGTTGCTCTCCATGCGGTTTTCTTGATAGGAATTCCTAAATACAGTGGTAAGTGGGAGGAAAGTAGAACTCGATGAAAATCAGAGTAATACTATTCCTGGCACTGATCCCCTCACGGAACACGAACAGTTCATCAGGGATGAGATTGTTCCACAATCTTCTACATACACAAGAACCGCGTAGGTCGGAGAGAGTTAGAAAACAACCTAAGAGGTATGGGTTTCTGATCTCACCTCATGAAGATATTAATCTTATTGAGGAATACGAACCGGCTACGTATGAGGAAGTGATACAAGGTATCGACTCCATAAATGGCAAAGTGCCATGAAGTCCGAAATGGATTCCATGTATAGAACCAAGTTTGGACATTGGTTGATGTACCAGAAGGCATTGTGCCTATTGGTAGCAAATAAGTCTTCATGGTGAAGACTGACATGGATGGCAACATACAAACGTACAAAGCTAGGCTTGTAGCGAAAGGGTATCGTCATCAACATGGTGTTGATTACGACAAAACTTTTTACCCATTGCCATGCTTAAATCCATTCGGATAATGCTTGCTAAAGCTGCATATTTCGATTATGAAATATGGCAGATAGACGTCAAAACCGCTTTCCTTAACGGAAACCTTTTGGAGGATATTTTATAAAACAGCCTGACGATTTTGTCGTGCAAAGACATGTAAACTAGGTTTGCAAGTTAAATCGATCAATTTATGGATTGAAGCAAGCATTGCGTTCTTAGAACCAACGTTTTGATGAGATCATAATGGTATATGGTTTCATTCAAAACGAAGATGATTCTTGTGTATATAAGAAGGTTAGTGGGAGCACACTGAAAATGATTGTCATATACGTTGATGATGTATTGCTTCTTAGCATTGACATTCCCATACTAAAATCGGTGAAAGCTTGGCTTTTATTAAGATTCTCCAATAAAAACTTGGAAGAGGCAACCTTTATTCTAGGAATAAAGATCTACTGGGATAGATCTAAAAATTGTTGGCATTCTCCGAGAACTCCTACATTGAAAGACATGTACGTGACCTGGTGTCTCATATGCTTTGAGCATGTGGAGTCACAATCAGACCGATCCAGATGATGGTCATTGGATTGATTTTAAGAACATTATTAAGTATCTTAGAGGAACTAAGGATGCTTTCTTAATTTATGGAGATTGAGAACTTGAGGTGACTGAGATCACCGATGTAAGTTTCCAAACCGATAAAGATGACTGTAAGTCGCAATAAGGGTACCTATTTGTTTGAACAATGGAACAGTGAGCTGGAAATCTTCCAAGCAAGATATTGTTGCCGATTCAACAACAAAACGGAATATATTCTTGCGGCTGAGGCAGCAAAAGAAGCATTTTAGATCTAAAAAATTCCTAATTAGATTAGGAATAGTTCTGTTAGCAGCTGAGCTGGGTTACAGCACAGGCTAAGGAATCATGCTCTCATCAATGATCCAAGTATGTATTACGACGGTTTCATCTGATTCATAAGATCATACATCGTGGCGATGTCAAGATCCCATCGATGACAACCTTGCATATCCGCTGGCGAAAGCGATATCTCAGCATAAGTATGAGCGAATCGTATATACTTCAGGTGTTAGAAACTTGAGTGATTGGATATAGGCCAAGTGGGAGATTGTTGGATAATTATGACCCATAGCATCACTATTTTATAAATGACACGGTGTTCTTGTACAAAATTAACTATGTGACAAAGGAAATTGCTCTTTTATCATTTGTAATTGGATTACTTGGATATATAAATGATAAAAGTCCATATGATTAGTACCAGATTAATAAGACATGAGACAGTATTAATCCACGAAAGGTTTAATCATTAAATATCCTTAGTCGCAGTATTATCGAGACTGGACATCAATAATGCGGAATAGGCTAGTATTGCACTTGTGAGCGTTATGGAAGCGTAACAACATAGTTTTCATATATTTAGGTATTGTATACTTATGCAAGTGTGATAGGAGGTTCTGTTAGCCGTTGGACCGGGAACAGTTTCGCTCTTGATAGACCCCTCAGAATCCCATTGGTAGTATGACTATGTGTCTATGGGAATCCGAATCAGAGTAGGTGTATTTGGTCTTAACCTGAGACTTGCATCGCTAATACTTGCAACAATCAATATGCTTTGGTTTTGGTTGTCCGGATCTTTAACAGGTTTTGTGTACGCCTCTTCTGGGTATACTAAGAATCGTAGTGTATATTGGGTGTGATGTCAAGATGGAAGTATCACTTCAGTCATATGAAGATGGTGATCACGTAGGATACAGAACTGGTACTCTTAAATGCTGCAGCTTTTAGGATAGTATGACTAGGTCATGATTATCGAATTATAGAGACTAGTTGCTAGTGATCCGATATGTGCTTCGTACGGGGCAGACACAATTCCAGCCCTAGGCTTAGCATGTGACATCCGATACTGGATCGCAATATGTAATACATTATATACTACGCCTGATATAGATTATATATATTCCATGTTGAATATATTTCTGGATAATTGGGTAGGCACGGTGCTTTGCTAGAAGCCAACCATGTCTTGTAAATCGGTAAGAACGTGGTACCGGGTACGCATGTGTCGGATAGTCCGACAATCGAATTTACTGCCAACATATCTATGGATCTCTTGGGTCGCTTCCCAAAGATTCACTGATGACATTTGACTCGAACAGAATTAATCTAGGATTAGTTATGAGAGAGAAAATTAATCTGGGATTAATTAAGAGAGAGAAAATTAATCTGGCATTAATTGCGTCAAGAATTGATATGAGATTAATTCGACTTGAAGAGAGAACGCGATTAATTTGGAATTAATCGATAAAATAAATTTAATAGTTGAATTGGATTTTTCTATTTAATTTATTTATTTGGGCTAAAATAATATATTGGATATATTAATTGAAATCGGATTTCAACACGGAATTAAAATTGGATTTTAATTCTAGCTAACGAATTAATTTGGAATTAATTCGTAAGCGACTTCCGTAATAAATTTGCTAGGCATTATTATTTAATTAAATTGGATTTAATTACGTCGCAACGGAAAATTCGTTTAATCGGATTAAACAAAACCGGGCCCAAAGTCGTGTTGTCTGTGCCAACCAAATTTTGAATTTAAAGTGGTGAGACCCACTTTACTTACATCAACTTTTGACAAGTGATGGAAGTGGTTGGGTTGTATTTATTACAACTCTTTCAACACAACACTTAACTTTTTGAAATGTAAAAAAGTCAACACACATTTGGTATTAGTTTAGAACTATTCACCATATTCTCTCATCTCTTTTCTCTCAAAATGGGCGGGAGCTTCCTCTGTCAAAAGAGAAATTTTTTTCTTTCAATTTTGTTCAAGCTAGCACTTAAAGAGGTCAAAGAAAGGTGATATGGAAGCTCACCCTTGAGTTTGGAATTCAAATCAAAGGCTTGGAGCTTCCAACAAATGAGGAATTTTTAAATCCTAAACCGATCAATGTGAATATTCTGCAACTCCCTTTGATTTATTCATACACAAATCATCTTAGTGATCTTGTGGCATGTGTAGGACACTAACAATGTGATGATGATATGTTGTTACAGTGTTTTTAGGTTTATTGGGAGTAAATGGCGATCTGAGGGTCTATTTGGTGTGGATATATTTCTTGTTTTAATGTGTGTGGGTACTCGTGTGTTTTTCTTGGCTTGTATTTAGGAATATAAAGCATGTGTTTCTAGGATTTTTGATGTGTTTTCCTTGGTTTTGTTTTACAAATTTACTGTTTTACAAATTTTATGGCGCTTAGAGCTTTTTAGGGTTAGTCACTTGGTAGGGATGATGATTCAGTGAACCTTAGACGTGTATATTAAGCTCTACTAATCATTAGATTATAATCAAAACATTCTTTGAACTAACATTCTTCCTCGGTTCGTCTCCTAGAAGGAATGTCGGACTCCGAGTCTTCTTCACCAACCATCATCAACGTCCTTCCTCTTGTTGCCCTAACCTCATGCCAGAACAAACCGGTTAAAATGTATTGGTGACTACGACACAACACCGACCCCTTCCGAGAAGGAAAATCACTCTTATAGCCGAATGATGCCCCGACCCGAGCCAAACCACCTCGAGCTTGACTTTGTCAATCTAGACATGGACCAGGCTTCTTCAATAATCGAGGCTGAACTGGACCAGCCAGCTAAGGGCGAGGTTCAATATTCCCAAGGCCATCACTCTGTGCGTCCCAAAAGAATGGGATATAGCTAGCTGAACTTGAGATAATCAGGAGGCCCTGTGCACTTATTTCTTTGACATTGGCGTACGTCTGCCTTTACAAGGGTATTTTGTAAATATATTATCGGCGATGAATTTGGCCCCATGCCAAGTGAACTTGAATGGGTGGATAGTACTGGCTAGACTATATGTGATCTAGATCCGAGCAGGACTGAAGGAGTCATCATTCCCCGAGCTAAAAAGACTAGAATGAATGCCAACCCAAAAGAGTACAATGGTTGGTACTACATTTCCACCTACTCTGGGACAACACATATAATCTCCAACCTCTCGGCCACCAACAAAAACTTCAAGGACAAATGGTTATGGGTCAGGGGGCCATAGGGTAGGCATTGGCAGTCTGTTGAAGTAGACGTCACAATCCCAAACATCTTTCGAGTTGGAGGTAACAACTCATCCTTCTTCCTCCTCTTTCTCTTACGTTCAGTTTCTAACCTTTTACTAACATTCCAAAACCTTTTGCAGCTTGCTAGGTGATCCCCACAAGGTCCACCAAGATACCCGGGCCAGGGTTAAAAAGGCTTTCTAGTATGGAGGTTATTATAAGGACCTCGTCAACCTTTCGGCCTTTGCGGACTCGTTCTGATCACGGGTACTCCACCATCCCAGTCCAAACAGACTGGTAAATTCTAACCCACTGATCCATTTTGTTCGTTGCTCAGTTTGTCATAATCTATAGTTGATTGACCTGACCTTTTTCTTTACTTGTGGTGTTTACACTTGTATATTTTTTTTTGCAGGCATGTTTGGAAAGAATACACCCTTTAATTTGCCAGGGAGGCAATGCGCTCAACCCGGGGCAGGTCCAGGAGCGCCCACCCTGTAACATCCCGCCTAAGCCAGGATGCTACCGGCAGGAGACAGGCTAATCCTGCCTCCATAAGCCTCTGACTCTGACGAAAATTCGGCATGACCTTTGCCAAAAGCCATGAAACCTGGATCAAGTCCAGCACCTTAATACAACCTATAGGGCCTGACACAAATATTATACACTAAATTAGTAAACTCAAACCATAATACAACTAGGCTCTATGCCCGAAAATGCGTATAAACAAAAACCTTTACAATACTTAAACTTATACAATACAAATCCTTACAACTAGACTCATAAACAATTGACTCTCTTTCCCCCAAGACCTGGTGACTGGCTGACTGCAATGCTGCTATCCGACTTCCCAAGCTCTGATACCTGTGGTTGACTGATCTAGTCACCAACCTGCAAAACTCAAACACTGTACTCTCTTTGCTAATCTGGTTTGGTCATTTATTATAATTATCTTTCAAACATTCATTAATATCAACTTATATGCATCTTAAATGATTACTAGAATATATGATCTATACGCATAATTCATAACCTACACAAACATCACTATACCTATAAGATCTATATCTAACTATAAACCTACCTATATTTCTTATAATGCACACGTCCTTTTATATCGACTAATACATCTATAGACACAGCTAGACGTAATATATAACCTTGTAAGCTCTTTTGATGTTGGTAGTCTGAAATTTATCGAAACCAATTGAAAATGCATTTAAGAAATCTTTTGTAAACAAAATAAGTTTCAAAATCCATTTTAGTAAAACCATACCGATCATCCAGCATAACTCACTGGACGAAATATAAACGATCGCCCAATGCCCGAATCGCGCGCACAGATCGGACAATGAACGTACCGATCCCCTGCCGACAGAGGGTTAGGTCATACCATTTCTGATGGTTAGACCCTAACGATCACCCCGGCGGAAACATATGATGAGTTATGAAAAACATAAATGCATACACACGATCGTCGGGGCGGAAACATAACAAAACCGATCATCTCAGCGGAACCACACCAAGAAAAAACATAAAACGACCGCTGAGACGAAAATAAATAAAAAAACATCTTATCGTATAGTATTAAAAGTAATATTAAAATGTATAAAATCGATATGCAATTCTTTTGAAATCATTTCCCCCCAAAACATAAATATGTGTCAGTCAAAATAAATTTTTGATGCATGATTTTCAAAATACATACCGATCGTCCACTGCTCGGTCGCGCGCAAAGACCTAACAGTGTACGGACCATGTCGACAGGGTAGTGGGTCAGCCATTTTCTGATGGTCTGGACCCATAACGAGCCCCGGTGGCCAACCCGGAACGAAACATAACCGATCACCACGGAGGGTCAAAAACAAAAATCATCAATCACCGTGGCGGAAATAATTTCTTTATCCTTTGTAAACAAAATCATAACTTTGAAAACCAGAAATCAAATACTAAGTTATCAAAACATATTTCAAAATATTTCACAATTCAGACTATCAACATCATAAAGCTTCTTATATCTCGAGATATCTTGACTTCGCATTACTTATTCACATTTTTATATAAACCACCTACTTCATAAACAGCAGAACCTATATTCATACTTAAACCATTAGACTTTACTACTATAAAACGCACCTCGACATATTTCTCACACCAACTCAATAATTCCATATCATATTCTACATACACTCATATATGTATATCAACTTATCATCACATACCGTTGCGCGCGTATCTCGCCAGTGATACACTTATTTCTTTACATCTAAATTCATCCAAAACTTTACAATGAATAAAGTCCAATTATTCATTCATTTACATTCATATAATAATACCCATTTCAATAATAATTTTAGTTAACCATTTTCCAAACTTATTAATTTATATTAAACATTCTTTCTCACAGAGTAAATCAATCACACATCTTCTTCCTTACTTTCGACATGACACAGAATGTAACAATTCATTAATCCTTTCAAACATGTTATACGATATTGCGGTACCAAAGAAAGAGAAAAGGAGCAATGACTTGCATCATTATACACATCTATATAAGATCCACAAACATGAATTTAGTAAAAACAAAATAAAGACAATAAAATATATATACACTCTGAGTAAAGGAAAACTATGAGAATTAAAATATTTGGAAACTAAAACTAAGTTCTGGTCTTCAGCTGTATAATGCAGAAAAAGGGAAGTATACCCTCTTTTAACCTCCCCATAAACGTGGGCACTATTCCATTCAACAAATTACAAGCCAAATTTAACTCTTCCAAATTCATAAAATCCAAAAACATGGCTGGCATCTCACCAGTAATCAATTTTTTTTTTTTTAAAACTGGAAACCCGAATCAGGCAAAGATTCATTCAACAAATTTCCTTCTAAATCAAGAACTTCAAAGTTTCCCATATTCCAGATTTCAATAGGAATTTCACCATCAAACCCATTAAAAGGAAAAGATAAAATTTTAAGCTCAGTAAGGTTAGCAATCACATGCAACAATTTCCCACTAGCTTTTCATTAACACCCTTACAATTCCTTCAGCTACCCAAAACCATAGATCAGAATCTGATCTAAATCAGAACAACAAAATTGAAGCCCATTTGCAGTTTCACTAAATTTACCTTCTCTTAATCAAAAAACAGCCTTCCCACAGCCCTTGAAAACAACTCAGGAAACTCATGACATACACACAAATCCATCTCATATTTTTCAAATACAACCTCATACAACAATTTCTAATACTAATACTAAATTAATAAATATAAAAAAAAATGGGCAAACTCAATTACCTTGTAAAATGGAGGAATCAAAAACCCCCAAATTTGAAAATTTAAATCAAGACCCAATTTACAAAATCAACTTCACTCAAGGAAATTATAGACTTAATGTACTTACCATTTGCAGAATTTATCTTCTTCTTCATCTTCTTCCTCCCTATTATCTCTTATTTCTCTATTTTGCTCGGTTTGACCCTTCTTTATTTCCTCTGATTCGGCTTCCCTCTCAATCTCTCTTCCCTTTCTCCTGCTTCTCTCTTTTCTCTTTTTTTTTTTTTTTTTTCTGTCTTCGGCTCTCTCTCTCTCCCCCTCGATCTTTTTTCTCGGCTTCTCATTTTTGTGCCTTCTCTCCTTAATACTTTCATTTTCTTTCTGTGTGTGTTTTGTAGCTAGGTACGTGTGATTGTGTGCTGAGTGTGTTTTTAATTCCTTTCTCTGTGTGTGTCCTTTTTTTTTCTGTCCCACGTGTGTATATATATAAATACAATACATATATGTGTAATAAATGCATAAGGAAAAATATCTAGGATATGTGTTATATTATCTAGAATTATCTAGATTTATTTATTCATTCTAATTAATAATTTTAATTTTTTTTTTTTTAATCCTTCTAATTAATTATTATTATTAATTTATAATATTTCTTGAAAAGAAAGTCCCCATTACGATAAAGATTACCCCCGCGTTCAGTTGCGGCTCCACGCACGAAAATAAAATTTACGCAAACGCTCTAAAATTAATTCGGGATGTTACATTCACCCCTCCATATATAGGATTCGTCCTCGAATCCTGCTCTGGCGTACTAAAACCAAACAACAAGCAAAGAGTGGAAAACAAACATCAAGCAAAGACCGATATGGTCTAAACAAAACATATACTTACTGAGATAGTCGAATAGCCAACAGCTACAGTCACCGACACCCTATAACCTTTGCTCTGATACCATCTTTGTAACATCCCGCCTAAGCCAGGATGCTACCGGCAGGAGACAGGCTAATCCAGCCTCCATAAGCCTCTGACTCTGACGAAAATTCGGCATGACCTTTGCTAAAAGCCATGAAACCTGGATCAAGTCCAGCACCTTAATACAACCTATAGGGCCTGACACAAATATTATACACTAAATTAGTAAACTCAAACCATAATACAACTAGGCTCTATGCCCGAAAATGCGTATAAACAAAAACCTTTACAATACTTAAACTTATACAATACAAATCCTTACAACTAGACTCATAAACAATTGACTCTCTTTCCCCCAAGACCTGGTGACTGGCTGACTGCAATGCTGCTATCCGACTTCCCAAGCTCTGATACCTGTGGTTGACTGATCTAGTCACCAACCTGCAAAACTCAAACACTGTACTCTCTTTGCTAATCTGGTTTGGTCATTTATTATAATTATCTTTCAAACATTCATTAATATCAACTTATATGCATCTTAAATGATTACTAGAATATATGATCTATACGCATAATTCATAACCTACACAAACATCACTATACCTATAAGATCTATATCTAACTATAAACCTACCTATATATTTTCTTATAATGCACACATCCTTTTATATCGACTAATACATCTATAGACACAGCTAGACGTAATATATAACCTTGTAAGCTCTTTTGATGTTGGTAGTCTGAAATTTATCGAAACCAATTGAAAATGCATTTAAGAAATCTTTTGTAAAAAAAATAAGTTTCAAAATCCATTTTCGTAAAACCATACCGATCATCCAGCATAACTCACTGGACGAAATATAAACGATCGCCCAATGCCCGAATCGCGCGCACAGATCGGACAATGAACGTACCGATCCCCTGCCGACAGAGGGTTAGGTCATACCATTTCTGATGGTTAGACCCTAACGATCACCCCGGCGGAAACATATGATGAGTTATGAAAAACATAAATGCATACACCGATCGTCGGGGCGGAAACATAACAATAACCGATCATCTCAGCGGAACCACACCAAGAAAAAACATAAAACGACCGCTGAGACGAAAATAAATAAAAAAACATCTTATCGTATAGTATTAAAAGTAATATTAAAATGTATAAAATCGATATGCAATTCTTTTGAAATCATTTCCCCCCAAAACATAAAGATGTGTCAGTCAAAATAAATTTTTGATGCATGATTTTCAAAATACATACCGATCGTCCACTGCTCGGTCGCGCGCAAAGACCTAACAGTGTACGGACCATGTCGACAGGGTAGTGGGTCAGCCATTTTCTGATGGTCTGGACCCATAACGAGCGCCCCGGTGGCCAACCCGGAACGAAACATAACCGATCACCACGGAGGGTCAAAAACAAAAATCATCAATCACCGTGGCGGAAATAATTTCTTTATCCTTTGTAAACAAAATCATAACTTTAAAACCAGAAATCAAATACTAAGTTATCAAAACATATTTCAAAATATTTCACAATTCAGACTATCAACATCATAAAGCTTCTTATATCTCGAGATATCTTGACTTCGCATTACTTATTCACATTTTTATATAAACCACCTACTTCATAAACAGCAGAACCTATATTCATACTTAAACCATTAGACTTTACTACTATAAAACGCACCTCGACATATTTCTCACACCAACTCAATAATTCCATATCATATTCTACATACACTCATATATGTATATCAACTTATCATCACATACCGTTGCGCGCGTATCTCGCCAGTGATACACTTATTTCTTTACATCTAAATTCATCCAAAACTTTACAATGAATAAAGTCCAATTATTCATTCATTTACATTCATATAATAATACCCATTTCAATAATAATTTTAGTTAACCATTTCCCAAACTTATTAATTTATATTAAACATTCTTTCTCACAGAGTAAATCAATCACATATCTTCTTCCTTACTTTCGACATGACACAGAATGTAACAATTCATTAATCCTTTCAAACATGTTATACGATATTGCGGTACCAAAGAAAGAAGAAAAAGGAGCAATGACTTGCATCATTATACACATCTATATAAGATCCACAAACATGAATTTAGTAAAAACAAAATAAAGACAATAAAATATATATACACATCTGAGTAAAGGAAAACTATGAGAATTAAAATATTTGGAAACTTAAACTAAGTTCTGGTCTTCAGCTGTATAATGCAGAAAAAGGGAAGTATACCCTCTTTTAACCTCCCCATAAACGTGGGCACTATTCCATTCAACAAATTACAAGCCAAATTTAACTCTTCCAAATTCATAAAATCCAAAAACATGGCTGGCATCTCACCAGTAATCAATTTTTTTTTTTTTAAAACTGGAAACCCGAATCAGGCAAAGATTCATTCAACAAATTTCCTTCTAAATCAAGAACTTCAAAGTTTCCCATATTCCAGATTTCAATAGGAATTTCACCATCAAACCCATTAAAAGGAAAAGATAAAATTTTAAGCTCAGTAAGGTTAGCAATCACAGGCAACAATTTCCCACTTAGCTTTTCATTAACACCCTTACAATTCCTTCAGCTACCCAAAACCATAGATCAGAATCTGATCTAAATCAGAACAACAAAATTGAAACCCATTTGCAGTTTCACTAAATTTACCTTCTCTTAATCAAAAAACAGCCTTCCCACAGCCCTTGAAAACAACTCAGGAAATCTCATGACAATACACACAAATCCATCTCATATTTTTCAAATACAACCTCATACAACAATTTCTAATACTAATACTAAATTAATAAATATTAAAAAAAAATGGGCAAACTCAATTACCTTGTAAAATGGAGGAATCAAAAACCCCCAAATTTGAAAATTTAAATCAAGACCCAATTTACAAAATCAACTTCACTCAAGGAAATTATAGACTTAATGTACTTACCATTTGCAGAATTTATCTTCTTCTTCATCTTCTTCCTCCCTATTATCTCTTATTTCTCTATTTTGCTCGGTTTGACCCTTCTTTATTTCCTCTGATTCGGCTTCCCTCTCAATCTCTCTTCCCTTTCTCCTGCTTCTCTCTTTTCTCTTTTTTTTTTCTGTCTTCGGCTCTCTCTCTCTCCCCCTCGATCTTTTTTCTCGGCTTCTCATTTTTGTGCCTTCTCTCCTTAATACTTTCATTTTCTTTCTGTGTGTGTTTTGTAGCTAGGTACGTGTGTATTGTGTGCTGAGTGTGTTTTTAATTCCTTTTCTCTGTGTGTGTCCTTTTTTTTTTCTGTCCCACGTGTGTATATATATAAATACAATACATATATGTGTAATAAATGCATAAGGAAAAATATCTAGGATATGTGTTATATTATCTAGAATTATCTAGATTTATTTATTCATTCTAATTAATAATTTTAATTTTTTTTTTTTTAATCCTTCTAATTTAATTATTATTATTAATTTATAATTTATTTCTTGAAAAGAAAGTCCCCATTACGATAAAGATTACCCCCGCGTTCAGTTGCGGCTCCACGCACGAAAATAAAATTTACGCAAACGCTCTAAAATTAATTCGGGATGTTACACACCCCCAAGTTACTACTCTGATTCCTCATAGTGCAAGATACAGGGCTACAACACAAGCATCAGCCTCTACCTCCTAGCCTACAAACTTTTCCCCCCAGCCAAACACTTACTCCTGCCACCCAAACTTCCAAAAGACGCCTCCATCACCTCCTACCCATTATCAATTTCAAGCATATTTTGTTTATGCTTCCAAAATATCCTTACATAATTCATTAGTCTAATTTCAATATCAAGCTATGTTATTATGTATCAAATACAAAATATAGCTTATTAGAGAAAATCAAACTCACCTAATAAGCTTGATTCCAATATCCAATATTATTCTCCTTGTTGAAATGTTGTAGAGAACTTCCAAAGTTAGCAAGCTTGACTCCAAGATCCAATCTTGTTTCCAGTGCTAGAAAGCTTGATTCCAAGATCCAATCTTGATTTCTCCTTGTTGAAATTTTGAGAACTTCCAAAGCATCTCCAAACACTTCTTTTACTTAGGCTAATATTTCTAAATCTTGCTTGTTTTAGTTTTCACAAGCTTAATTTTCAAGCTTAAGCTTAAATAAAAACTTGTTAAAGCTTGCCTTTTATAGAAAAACTAATGTAATTTTTAATTATTAAAAGTTCTAATCAAATTTTAGGTAGGCTTAATCCAATTTGTCCAAATATGTATAATTAGGTGTGATTAATCACCTCTGTCTACCACTTTGATTTAATCCAATTATAGTAAGACAAAGTTTAATTAATGGATTAGTTAAATGTCTACCACTTTGATTTAATCCAATTAAATCACGACAAATATGCATATTATTACATATTTGTAATTACCAAAATATCCTCCAATGATAGAGATATTTATGAAATTACAATAAAGCCCTTGTGTGATTTTGGATTAATCCAATTAATCCAATTGGGTCAAAGTAAATAATTAATGTTATCCAATAACACTTAATTATTATAATATCAAATATTTTTTATTATAAAAAATTATCGGCTACCCAAGTGCTCAATGAGTACACTTCATATTGTGGGACTCTCTAAGTCCAGACACGTTCGTCATATAAGCCTAGCTTATATGTTTGTAATTCGGCCACCTCCGAATTCTCGAGGAACACGAAAGACCTTTCTGAACTATACTATGAGAGGTCATCAAATTTGTTTAACAATCTCTTCGTCATAGGCAATCTGAGTTGTGATTAGGAAACATCGATTACACCATCAAGTTTTTTAGGTGCATATCTAATGTCGACATATCCACGATTCCTTACAACTAATCAGAACACCATTTCTACTATATGTGATCCACCATAGGCGATCAGCTTTGGCCAAAGTCTTAATAATCGTGACTTACTCATATGGATACCTAAACCCCTTATGGTATACATACGGGCCAACAGATCATATCTTTATATACACTTGATTAACGAGTGCATCGGTCTACACCCAACGAACATCTAGCAGTCAGAAAATGAAAGATCTCTGACATATATAATATCAAAGTGTGGAGGATCACATAGAAAATCAATGTTATCCTATAGTAAAATAATCACATATGCTACTCAACTCGAGGAGATTCCCATTGCTTGTGGTTTGTACATCCAACTATTAGGAATTACCTGTGAGTCATTCAGTATTCGCTCCAACAAATACCCACATCTCTATACGAGCTTACCTTGCTCATGGTATATTGGGTTAAACCATTGGAACTTCACTTGTAATGTACGATATGTGCTAGTCTTCTAGGTTATAGGAATTAGACCATATTCCAAAACCAACGACTATGCATATTTACTTTAAAAATAGTTCATAATAGTAATACTATTATAATGTCGGACCACCCAGTGTCTAGTATTACTACATGACTATTCTAAGGTCGATGTCATTCGCATCATATTTATATATCAATCTGATATGCATAATGACATTACCATTAGTAAGGTTGAAATGAAAATATAGTTATAAAATATAATGTACAATACATTATTTGAATTGACGCTCTTAGCACAAACTCCCACTTACTTAATACGAAAGATACTAAAGCCCCATCTCCTCCACATGTTTATCGAATAACTTAGGCAGTAACGCCTTAGTAAGCGGGTCTGCTATGTTGCCTGGTCCTTGAACCTTTAAGCCTAGTATGTATTTTCGTTCAATGATCTCTCTAATCACGTGATTTTTCTTTTCCACATGTTTAGACTTGGAATGTGATGTCTGCTCTTTATCCTGTGAAATGGCTCTGCAATTATCACAGTACAGTGTGATTGAATCCGCAATACTAGGAAAAATACAAAGTTATGTGATAATTTTTTTAATCCAAACAGTTTTTTTAGCAGCTTCTGAAGCCGTTATAAATTCTGCTTTAGTGGTGGAATCAGCTATTGAGCCTCGCTTTAAACATCGCCAACTAACCATACCGCCATTAAGGGTAAATATATATCCGGATGTAGATTTTATATCATCCGGGTCTCCCTGGAAGTTAGAGTTTGTATAACCCTTAACTTATAGCTCATCTTTTCCATATATGAGAAACTCATACTTAGTACCCTTAAGATATTTAAGGATATATTTCACTACTGTCCAATGATCATTTCCCGGATCAGATTGATATCGGCTAATCAAACAGACGCCGAAACTAATGTCAGGTCTTGTAAATAGCATAACATACATAATGCTTCCAATACGATAAGCATATGGAAAGTTAGATATTCTGACTCTCTCTTCCTCGATCTGAGGTGCCATTTTCTTCAAAAGATGTATGATGTATTGAAAAGGTACATTTGCTGTCTTGCAATTGGTAAAATTGTACCTTTTTGATATTTTATCTATGTACGTGAATTGTGGCAACCCTATAAGCTTCCTAACTCTATCCCGGTAGAGCCTTTTACCCAGTATAAAGGAAACTTCAAGCATATATTTCATGGAGAAGTTCTTGCAAAGGTAGGCTTTCACACTTTGAATCAATACTATATCATTCCCAATGATAAGGATATCGTCTACATACAAAACAATGAATATTATCATGCTCCCACTAACTTTCTTATAAACACACGGTTCTTCCTCGTTCTTGATGAATCTAGATAATCTAATTATCTCATCAAAATGAAGATTCCAGCTTCGGGATGTCTGTTTAAGTCCTTAAATAGACTTCCGGAGCTTACAAACTAAGTTTGAAGTCTCTTTAGATACGAAACCCTCTGGTTGTTCCATATAGATATCATACTCAAGGAATCCATTTGGAAAGCGGTTTTCACATCCATCTCTCATTTCTCATAATCGTAATATGCAGAAATGGCTAAAAGAATCCTAATGAATGTTAACATGGCTACTGGTGAAAAAGTTTCATCATAGTCAATTACAGGACGTTGAGTGTAATATTTCACTACCAGTCGAACCTTAACGGTCTCCACATTTCCATTAGGCCCTCATTTTCTTTTATAAACTCATTTACAACCAATAGGTTTAATTCTTTCAGGAAGTTCAACCAAGTCTCAGACTTGATTGTCATGCATAGAATTCATTTTGGATTTCATGGCTTCCTGTCATTTTCCTGAATTGATATCCAATATCGCCTGTTTATACGTATTCAGATTTGTTTCCTCTAGGAGAAGAACATCAAGGCTTGCATCAGACATTAAAAATAGTCTCTTAGAATGCCTTGATATTCTATTTGACTTACGTAGAACTTGTGTTGTAGATCCTTCAATTAGTTGGATCTCTGGTTCCATCTCAAGTTCCTCAATGTTGGGATCAAACTCATCGAGTTCAATCTTTCTATAATTCCCATTTTCCCTCAAAAAAGAAAAGTAGAAAATCAAGCAACAAATATATTTCGTTGCTCGAAATCGTAGAATTAATATCCCAAAGAATTTTTAGGATATCCAATGAACCTATATTTATACCCCATGGATGCTATTTTATCCCGATGCATAACTCTAACGTATGTAGGACAACCCCATATCATTAAATATCTAAGATTTAGATTTCTGTCGTATCATATGTGATATTGGGTCGTAGAAACAACTTTCGATGGAACTCTATTAAGTATGTGAGTAGCATTAAGTAAAGCATAACGCCAAAGCTAATATGGAAGATTCGTATAGCTCATCATAGATCGCACTATATCCAATAAAGTACGATTTCTTTGCTCATATATATTATTGTGTTGAAGAGTTCCTGATGGGCTATATTGGGCGAGAATCACATTCTCTCTTAAATAACTTCTGAATTTGTCACTCATAAATTCACCACCTTGATTTGATCGAAGGCACTTGATGAATTTACATGTTTATTTTTCTACTTCATTTCAGAATATTTTAAACTTTTCAAATATTTCCAATTTATGTCTCATCAAATAGACATATCCATATCTTGATTTATCATCAGTGAAAGTCACGAAGTAAGTTGAACCATCATGAGGGACATGATTTATTGGACCACACACATCACTGTGTACTATGTCCAATAAATCTCCAGCATGGTGTCCAACACCTAGAAATATGGTCTTTGTAATTTTCCTTTCGATACATGACTCCCAAATCGGATAAGGATCTAAAATAAGATCTTCAATCAAACCATCTTTAACCAATTTTGATAGACGTCTAACATATATGTGACCCTATCTCAAATGCCATCATTCAGTATCATTTAAATAAAATCTTTTACATGTATTTTCCTCTATAATAAAGACAAATCTATATGTTTCCAAAACATAATGACCGTTAGATAAAGAATATTCACATATCAAATAGTTGTCTTTATCATATAAAAATAAAGCACTATCTTTAATATTTATTTTATATCCCTTTTTATCCAATATATGTAATGATATTCTTTGTCTGATAAGAGAGAACATAATAATAGTCATGTAAAGTTAATATATGTCCATTAGGGAGATCTAGAACAATTATCCCTATGGCCTTTACATCCAATGTCTCGCCATTGCCAACTCTAAGCTAGATCTCTAATTTGTTAAGCCTTTTTTTTAAATCTCATGGATTGCATGGAGTTGTAAATATGAGTGGGACTACCACTATTTGCATCTAAGGCTAATGAGATGTCAATAATCGGAAAAATACAAAGTGTACATGGGGTCCCTGATTTTCCTTTATCTCTGGACAACCTTTCTTCCAGAGACAAGACTTCTTGCAGTGTAGACATGCATCACGAGCTACATGCGGTCTTGTAGTTTGTTTCTTGAAATTTTTCTTCTTATTTCCCATTTTAATCTTCTTAGACTTCCTAGAAGTCTTTGAAGAGCTTGCCTATCATGGAGGTACAAAATGGGATTCTCTTTCTTCAAATCATGTTCCGCTGAGCATAACATGTTCTGAAGCTCTTCATATGTGGCTTCCATCGAATGCATCATAAAGCCAACATATGGACTGGGTAAAGAATATAAAATCAAATTTTAGCCTAGCCTTTCATGTATCATAATGTCATGCCATTCCAAATATCGGATCTGGTCAATGATGTTCAAAACATGAATGCTAATCACTCCTTCATCCTTTAGCGTAGCATGGAAAAATTCCTTAAATTTCTTATATATCTCAATTTCTTGATTTGCTTCAAACAACTCCTTGAGTGTTCTCATGATGCTCTAAGCATTTAGTACATCTATGTACTGTCTAAGCAAATCATGAACAATTTTGACAGACATTGGATTGAGCATAACTTACCTCAATCATTCTGACTCCCAAACAAGGCGGATGCTCATCTCCTACTCTAAGTAGTTTGATGCTCCTTTCAATTTATTAGAATCCAAAAGTCATGCTAATGGATTTGCGACAGCTTTCTATAAGACAACAATTAAACACTTGCATAACATTTTCATTTCAATATAGAAACAGTAATACGATTATGGATTTTAAATCTATTAGTACCCTCCCACTACTTTACGTAATGCTGTAATCTCCCTTAACGAAAAAATAGAAATCAATCAAAATTTCATAGAGGGAAGTGGATCCCATGATATTTACTCTAGCCTCACAATAATGACGGTCTTGACCTTTATAAACTCATTAGGTAGACCTCAAAAGTCAATCACATTCATGTGACTTCTAAGTTTGGTCCTAAACCGTTTCTTATCCTCATAATAATGACAATATTAGATTAAGACGTGTTCTAGATTTGTACTTGTCAATTTGCATTAATGAGATTCGTAAGTACACCCTCACAATAATGACAATATTGGGTGACTATGTTAACTCATCATGCTACATCTAATGTTTTACAGGAGTGACCTAAGTTCCGAGCACTTATACCTCACAATAATGACTGTATTGGGCATAAGTAGTAATACCTCATTCATCTCCATATTAACAAAACAGACCATCCAATAATGCTCCAACATTATTAATATTATTACTTAAAAAAATTAATCACCTAATCATGGGAGATTTAGTAGGAAACGCTTTCCTTGGGCAGCGGAAACGTCTTAGGCACCCGGATCGGACTTGCCCGAAACAGCCCCGAAACATTCCACAAACAATCACAAATAGCCAGACAAAAACTGGATTGTTTTGTACCTGATACGCTCACAGTACACTGCCAAAACAACCCCTGAAATGTGCGGACAGTGGCTGTGTTTTAGTTCTGATTTCTCACTTGAAAACAACCCCAACACACCCCTAAAACATCACAAAATGTTCCCCAAAAAATTGAATTAAAACGAAACCAAACCGAGTTCTGTTTCACCAAGTAAAGCAGCGGCATTGAGCAAAATAAAGTCTCAGTGCCGAGTACATACAAGAATAAGATGAAGATGAATACTTGTTCGACACCACAAAGTCTTCCGAACAATATCTCGTTACCAACGGAAACTTGTGTGGGCAAGACTCGTAATATTAATCCCTAAACTATTTAGAGATTGAATCACACTTGTGTATTGTATTCTTTTTCTTCTCTCTCTTTAATTTTTTTTTTCACAACTTTTGCGAGAATGAAGAAGAAGATGAAAGGTGGCTAGGGTTCAAGAATGAGAGGCCTAGTAAAAAGAAAAATAAATATTATTTTTATACCTAGGGTTATTTGTTTCCAAAACAACAAAAACCCTTCTCATTTCCACCATGTATAATCGGCCAAGGCAAGGAATTTTTGAAAATTTTGTAACAACAATTACCATTATTGAAAAGATGTTACAAAATTAAAAGGTTATCACCTTTTGAAAGTGTAACCACCAAAAATATCCAAGGGTTTCCAAAACCCAAAATTTAAAATTCCTATTTTAGCCTTATTAAATTATATCAAATATAATTTAATATAATTAATTTAATAATTTTCATATAATTATTAAAACCATATATTAACTTTTAATATATAGTTCCAAGTGTGACAAATAATAGTATTAATCATATTAATAATATTTATACATATGTGAGTATATAATTGGACTATCCAATTATACTAAATCCGCTAAAGTATATCGAGCTAGCACGGGGACCAAATGGACCTACGGTTCCGAGCTCCAATAATCTATAAATATTAATTAAACTCTTAATTAAATATTCTAAATTATTAACTTCGGGTTATTCCACTAAAAACCCGAAGTTGCACTCTTGTTGCCGCAGAAGATATATTGAGCCGAACCAAATCGGTGTCCATCGATATAGTCACTACATATAGATTAACCCTTCATGAGTATCTCGTAATTAGAGTTGGGTCATAATGTTCGTTATACCCCTCTAATTATTTTTACCTTAAGTACCGTTGATTCTCTAATAAACGATTTATTCATAACCATTATGAATTTTAATCTTTCTATTCGAAATAGAAATACTTGAGCGCTCTAATCGTTCAAGTACCGAATCAACCCTTAAGAAAGATACTCATATACTTCTCGAAAGAAAGAGTGAACTCCATATCTAGGTAAAACGTTCCCAACTACACAATAGACTATGCCCCTAAAGTACGTAGCTATTGGTCGGGACTGCTACACCAACCTCACCTTTGTAAATCAAAGGACATAGCCTGCCATGCAGGAGTTCGTAGTACACTAAGGATTAAGATCAATCCATATATGACCATCTAGTAGATCGAAATGACTTTATTTTTTTAACGGATATTATAAAAATGTCATTTCCATCTGGGTCCAATCCTATATGATCACATCATACAATGTGCCTTCATTCTCATGTCTCTTCATTGACGATCCCAGATCATGGTCGTCATACAAATATAGAATAGATCGTAGCTATAGATAAACCACAAATAAAGTACCCGTTGTGTTTGCTCTCTATGGACTATTTAAGATTACTAACTTCAGACTTAAATCCTCTTGTGTATGACACTCATACATCAAGTCTGATGGCACATAAGTAATCTAGGGTAATCAATATAATTTACGATATGCAAAATTTAAACAAACATTTTGATAAATGAATAATGCATCATTTTATTTCAAAACATATAAAATCGTTTACTTTACATGTAGCTCTAGGCCATACATCTCAACAATATCCCACATACTCTAGAGCAAATGGGACATGTTACATAATCCTATACCATCTAGGTGACCTTCAAACACTTTAGCCGGCAAGGTCTTAGTAAACGGATCAGCCAGGTTCTCTTCGGATGCAATCTTTATGACAACAACATCTCCTCTCTTCACTATCTCCCTGATGAGATGATATTTCCTCTCTATATGTTTTCCCCTCTTGTGAATTCATGGTTCTTTTGAATTTTCCATTGCACCACTATTATTGCAATAAAGTGTGAGTGGTTTATCCATATCTGAAACAACTTCTAGATCTCCCAAGAATTTACGGAGCCAGACTGCTTCCTTAGCTACTTTACAAGCTGCTACATATTCTGCCTCCATGGTGGAGTCAGCAATGCAAGATTACTTTATACTCTGCCATACAATAGCCCCACCACCTAGGGTAAACACTGATCCGGATGTTGATTTCCTATAATCGACATTTGTCTAAAAATCAGAGTTCGTATATCCCCTTAGGATCATATCCTCACCGGAATATACAAGCATATAATCTCTCGTTCTCTTAAGATACTTGAGAATGTGTTTCACAGCCACCCAATGATCCAACCCTTGGTTAGACTGAAACCTACTTACTACTCCCACTGCAAAACAGATGTCTGGTCTCGTTCATAGCATATCATACATGAGACTACCAACTATTGAGGCATATGGGATATGTCTCATTTCTTCAACATCTTGAGGTGTCTTAGGAGACTGTTCCTTAGACAAATGAATTCCATGCAGATAAGGCAGATTTCCTTTCTTGGAATTCTGCATCCCAAATCGCACAAGGATCTTATCGATATAGGATGTTTGAGACATAGCTAACAGTCGTTTCTTGCAATCCCGAAGTATCTGAATCCCAAGAACATAACTAGCCTCTCCCAAATCTTTCATTTGGAATTGGTTAGCTAGCCAGGTTTTCACATCCGATAATATCTCTACATCATTCCCAATGAGTAAAATATCATCGATGTATAAAACAAATAAAAAAAAAACCACCTTCCCGTCAATGATGCGCTTGTATACACAAGGCTCATCAACATTCTGCTCAAAATCATAAGACTTGATCGTGGTATCAAATCTTAAGTCCATAAATGGACCTTTGCAGCTTGAAAAACCTTTTGCTCTTGACCTTGGGCTATGAACCCCTCTGGTTGTACCATATAGATACTCTTATCAAGATTGCCATTCAAGAATGCAGTATTGACGTCCATTTTCCAAATTTAATAGCCATAATATGCGGAAATGGATAGAAGAGTGCGGATGGATTTGAGCATGGCTATTGGTGAGAAAGTTTCCTAATAGTCAACTCCATATTCTAGGTATAACCCTTGGCCACTAGCCTAGCCTTGAAGGTCTGTACCTTTTCATCTGCTCTCCTCTTCCTCTAGTAGATCAACTTACAACCTATGGGTTTCACCCCCATCAGGTTGGTCTATAAGTTCCCAGATTGAGTTACAGTACATAGACTCCATCTTTGGGTTCATGGCTTTGAGCCATTCCTCTTTGTCATAATCATCCATTGCATTACGATAGGTTAATGGATCATCTATACCATCGCTGGATGCGACAACTTGTGTCTCTCATACTCTGCGATCAGGCTGTTGTATAACCCTCCCACTACGTCTAAGTGGTAGATCATTCTAACGAACTTGCATCTGACGCTCAGATGTCGAAGGTGCTATGTATTTTTCAACTATCATTGACGATGGTGTGCTGGTCGAACCAGTAAGTAACTCCTTGAGTAACACGTTACTTCGAGGTTTGAACTCTCTCATATAGTCCTCCTCTAGAAACGTAGCGTTTGTCGATACAAACATTTTGTTATCATCAGGACTATAGAAGAATCCAACCCTAGTCTCCTTAGGATAGCCTACAAATAGGCACACCTGTGAACGTGGCTCCAACTTTGTAGTCTTATTCTTCAACACTTGTGCTGGACACCTCTATATGTGGAAATATTATAAAGTAGTTTTACAACCACTCCACAACACTAAGGGAGTCTTATGAACAGACTTAGATGGAACTACATTAAGGATATGTATTGCAGTTTGCAATGCATACCCCCAGAATGAACTAGGTAGTGAGTTATAACTAAAAATAGATCTTATCATGTCTAGTAGGGTCCGATTTCTCCTTTCTGCAATACCATTTTATTGTGGTGTTCCAGGCGCTGTGAGCTGGGATACTATCCCATGCTCAACCAAGAATTCCTCGAAATCTCTGTCAAGGTATTCTCCTCCACGATCTGATCGTAGAGTTTTGATTGTCTTACCTATCTGGTTCTCAACCTCAGCACGATACTCTTTGAACTTTTCAAAAGTATCTAACTTGTACTGCATTAGGTAAACATACCCATATCTAGAATAATCATCAATGAATGTGATGAAGTATTCATAACCACCTCGGGATCTTATATTCATCGGTTCGCAAACGTCCTAATATATTAGCTCAAGTAGTTGAATGACTCTTATACCTTTTCCAGTAAAAGGTCTCTTGGTCATTTTTCCTTCTAAATAGGATTCACAGGCTGGTAAAGTTCCGAGCTTTAACTAGTTTAAGGCTTCGTTCCTTATCAACATATCTATCCGGTCAAGTCTGATATGACCAAGTTTAAGATGCCACAGATATGTGTCATCGTGAGAAATCTTTAGCCGTATAGTTTTACGTTTCTCAACCTTAAACATTTCAGCATTGAGCAGTGATCTATGTGTTAACGATATTAACACATACAAGTTATTTTCTGAGTTTCCTGTGCATATGGTTAATCAATTTCTACCAAAAATAACCAAATTGCTATTAAAATAAACTGAATAACCATCATCCAAAAGTTTAGAAACATAAATCAAATTCCTGCGAAAACTAGGAATGAATAACACATTGTTCAAATTTAAATAACTATTATTTATAAAGTTTAAACTGGAAACTCCCACTGCTCTTGATGAAACGGGATCCCCTGTCCCGAACCTCTTGGTGTAGTCACCTTCAGCAAGGTCCCTCCATGAGTCAAGTAGCTGCAAAGAATAACAAACATGGTTAGTGGCTCTAGAATCAACAATCCAAGTGGATTTATCATCCTCCACTAATAAAGATTCGATAACGAGTAAATCATATTTACCTGTATCATTTTCCTCCTTCAGCTCAGCAAGGTATTTAGAAATTCATTTTCGAATGCCGGTTCTTGTTGCAGTGGAAACACTTTCCCTTGGTCTTGGCATCATTGGAGATTTTGTTGTTGTTCTTCTTCATGGACTTAGCCTTAGCATTCCCAATGTTATTCTTCTTCATCTTTGCAGATTTAGAAGACTTGGTAACATTTACCTCAGCACTGGGTTTACTAGGATCCCCAAGCATGGACTCGTATAGGGTGAGCTCATTTAGCAGCTAAGTCAAAGTAAAAGTCAACTTGTTTATAACATAGTTGCTTTTAAATTGCAGGAAACTCTTCGGAAGAGTTTCCATAATCATTGTCACCTGGCCACGCTCGTCAATAAGAGCTCCATTGGTTTCAATAATGTTGAGATAGGTCATCATCCTCAAGAAGTGCTCTCGGACTGATGTCTCATCCTTCATCCTAGCAGTCATCGCTGAGATCATGGCCTCATGACGTTGACTCTCCTAAGGCTGTCCAAACATGCCCTGCAATGACTCCATCATTTGAGATGCTGAAGCCATAGGTTCATGCTTTGCTGCAAGAACCTCAGACATCCTTGCTAGCAAGTAGCAGCATGCTTTCTCATTAGCTGCGACCCATTTCTGGTAGGCATCGCGCACAGCTTGGCCAGCATTTCTAGCCGGCTCGGGAGGACACTCCTCTGTCTGGTCAAACTTTAGGTCTTCGCAGACCAAGATATCGTTCATGTTACTTTTCCACTTAACATAATTTTCTCCCGTTAATTTATCATTTGAGAGTATGGAAATAATCGGAGAAACCATGGCTGGAAAATAAAATAAACATGCATTTAACATTCATTTATCGCATATTAAAATCATCAAACAATTTTGGCATAAACGTAAACATGATGCATGAACCATGAATAACGAATTAGAAACCTAAGAGAATTACTATGCCAATGAAATCTATCATCCCACGAGTAAGTGCCGCTGTATGGTAGGTCAAGTACTTGCATAGTAGATCGAGACAATCTCAGTCGATTAATATATATGGGAATAACTCTTATTCCTATATTAACCAACTACCGTTTGAATCGATCAAGGAATTTCATTAACAGATAATTATTCCTTTGTGAGTGTGACCCGTCGTTTCGGGATCCTTGGACTTAAGAAGTGAAGTGCCGCCGTAGGGCAGGTCAGTTCACAAGATACATCTAGAATCCCTATCCTCTCGGAATCCAAACCTGATATTTACCCAAAATGGACACCATCCGTAGGGGGACGAAAACAAAGCCGCTCGAGGCGCCTTTTGAATCTCACGTTTTCAGACTAACAACGGAGATCGCGAGATATACTGTCGTATATCCCTATCCCACTCATTATTTAAAAATTAAGGTTTCTATTTATAAAATATCTAATATTTTAATTTAACTAGTGTGTATAAATTTATGGCGGCTAATCATAACTCTTATTTACACTAGTACACTATTAGCGACCTAACCAATTTTAACTCTTAAAACTTATATCACTAATTTCCATTAGTCTCTACTAAGTGTATTACTCAATTAAACTAATTTAATTAGAGATGTATTACCGACCTATTATATTTTAACTTTTAAAATACTAGAACACTAATTGGTTTAAAATTTTAGAATCCTAAAATGGTCAAGATTTATATTAAACTATTTAATTAATCTTAGTGCGTTATAAAATCCAATTGTACGTGAAATTGTATCCCGAGTGCAGAACACATTACCATCCATTCGGATTCGGCTATGGAATTTATGTCCGGGTTCCCATCCTATATACCAATGAAATTTATTATGCACTTATTAAGCCCAATATATTAGAATTCAAAATTTAAACCTTAAAACCAATTAATTATTTTTCCATGCATATCGTGTTCTAATTTAAACATTTTAAATCACATAAAATCATATTTCATGTCTATAATGATAATGCATCTAAAACATGTTATGGCAAGTGAAATGCTGTTAGGGATATGCCATATACCCAACTTGTGGATGAGTTATATGTACATGTATTTGTAATATTTTCATTAATTAATAAAATGGAAATCTTTATTATACGTGTCTTACATAAATTATATGAATCATCCAACACTGTAATAAAGCCATTGGAGTAATAAGATGACGGCTTCCACGCCTTATGAGAATCATTACTCTTAAACGTTCCTAGTCATAGTTTTGTGAATAATCTGGGTGTTCACAAAGCAGAGAGACTAACATGATGATATGATCCACCATTAAGTGGGGTAGCCGATCTCATAGGCTACTAGTGGAGATCCGTCCGCTTGGTGTATCACATGGATGCATGAGTTGCCCGTGTCCATCGAACTTACCGCCAAAAGTTTTCACATGGATTCCAAATTTAGCCCAACCAATTTAATCACAATATTCCAAATATCACAATTAAATTATTTCAAGTGTATTAGCCATAATTAATTATTCAAATTAACATTTCCAAAATACCAATTTACATAATTAATCATGCTTATCATCATCAATACATGTCCAACATTATTGACTCAAAAAATCAACTCATTTCATGCTATTAAGCTCACGGCAATTTTGGGTTTTTAAATCCGATTTCAATTTTAATCCAATTAAATCCTAAATCAATTTATCCCAAGTCTTTCAACTCATCCAATTATCAAAAAAACAAAAATCACCATAACTTTAGGGCATCATCAACTTTCGGCCAAGCCAAAATTTTGGGGAAAAATCAATCCAATTCAATTTTCATCAAATTGATCACATATAACTCCAAGTTATCATCATTCAAGCATACTCAATCAATCAATTTTATCAAATCATGCTCAAATCAATTTTACCATAAATCCAATTTCATGCTTAATCAAGGCTCTCATACCATTGTTAGGTTTTCTAGGTCAAACCAAGAACATATTAAGTTATGAAAAGTGCGAATACATCAAAGTAAAGTTGCGGAAATACTCACTTTGATCGGCTTTGCGATGCGAAGAACACAAAAATTTCTCCTCCATTGAAGCTCTCGGCCAAGCTCTCTATTTGTGCTCCTTGTGTTTCGGTCAACCCTCCATGTGTGCTCTAAGCTCCAAGCTTTATGTGGATTCCATACTCATGAATGGGTTTCCCTATCACCTTTGTGAGACCCCTTGGATGTGCTAGCATCATAGAAAAATTTGCCACAAATCTTTCTTCCCTTGTGTAACTCTCAGCATTTGCAGAAAATAGAGAAGGAGAGAAAGGCTTCCAATCCGTGAGGGAGAGAGATGGAGAAGATGAAGATGATGTTGTGTATTTGTTTTTCAAAAACTAATACCGATTACCAAATTCAAAATTTGGTACAAGACTTTAAAGTCTTCAACTACGCACATCACTCACAAAAGTGACATCAATCACATCACTCAAAATGACTAATGATGTGACGCTTGATGTGACCTGTGGGCCCCACTTGATTCAAAATGCGAGTGGGCTCGCAACACATCCCAGGCTCGGGTTCGCTAATTCCGAATTAACGAAATTCCGTTGCGACGTAATTAAATCAAATTTAATTAAATAATTATGCCTAGCAAAATTACTATTCACGTCGCTCGCGAATTAATTCTAAATTAAATCGTTCGCCCGAATTAAAATCTAATTTTAATTCCGCGTCAAAATCTAATTTCGTTTAATATATCGAATATATTATTTTATCGATTAATTCCAAATTAATCGTTTTCTCTCTCTTAGTATGAATTTTATCCCAGATAAAATTCTCCGTAATTAATCCTAGATTAATTTTCTCTCTCTACTAATTAATCCCAGATTAATAATGTGCGAGTCATACATCATCGGTGAATCTTCAAGAAGCGACCCATGAGATCCTCGGATATGTTGGCTGTAAATCCGGTCGTCGGACTATCCGAACACGTACGTACCTAGTACTATGTTTTTACCGATTTACAAGACATGGTTGGCTTCTTTCAAAGCACAGTGCCTACCCAATTCTCCAGAAATATTCTTAAAGGAATATATAATCTATATCAGGCGTAGTATACGTAGTATACCGTATTACGATCCAGTATCGGATGTCACATGCTAGGTCTGGGGCTGGAATTGTGTCTGCCCCGTACGAAGCACATATCGGATCTCTGGTAACTAGTCTCTATAATCAGATAAACATGACCTAGTCATATTATCCCGATAGCTGCAGCATATAAGAGTACAAGTTCCGTATCCTACGTGACCATCATCTCCATATGACTGAAGTGATACTTCCATCTTGACATCACACCAAATACACTACGATTCTCAATATACCCAGAAGAGGCGTACACAGAACCGGTTAAAGCCCTGGACGACCAAAACCAAAGTATATTGATTGTCGCAAGTATTAGCGATGCAAGTCTCAAGTTAAGACCAAATACACCTACCCTGATTCGGACTTCCATAGACACATAGTCATACTACCAATGGAATTTCGAGGGGTCTATCCAGAGCGAAGCTGTTTTCGTACCATCGGTAAACAAAACCTCCTATTACACTTGCATGAGTATCCAATACCCAAATATATGAGAACTATGTTGTTATGCTCCCATAACACGCACAAGTGCAATACTAGTCTATTCTGCATTATCAATGTCCAATCTCGATAATACTACGACTAGGGATGTTTTAATGATTAAACCTTCATGGATTGATATTGTCTCATATCTTATCAATCCGGAACTAATCATATGGACTTTTATCATTTATGTATCTTGGTAATCCGATTACAAATGATATAAGAGCAATTTCCTTTGTCACATAGTTAATTTGTACAACAACACCATGTTTTGTACAAATAGTGATGCTATTGGTCATAATTGTCCAACAATCAGGGTGGTAGACGTCGGCCTACAAGTCCTCGCCCCATTGTTTGTTGGGCCACCCTTTGCGTTCCCCATGCGAGCCCATCACTTCTTCAATAAATGCGCGACCTTTCCCAACACGTTTCATCATGTCGCCCATTAATGAGCCGTTTTTCACGTCATTTCAATGTCCCATTGCATCGAATCGCGTTACGACACCTGTCTAAGGAGACTTTATAATTTTTTCCTCATTTTCCCGCTCTTTCTTCTCGTTCGGGGGAGACCACTGCACTAATTGAGGACTGGTTTAATAGTATTTCATTTTCAACTCAGGATGTTAATGACCACCGTAAGAGTTTCATATTAAGGCACATACACGCGATATGACAAGTCACAAGCATAATACATCATGTGGTGTTGATGGATTAGTGGAATTGAGAAGTTTAGTCTAACCTCGAAATATGTTTCATACCTTACATTCTAATTGAGTTTCTTGATTATATATCATCGCATGAACCTCAACATTCTTCGATGAAGTGAAGTAATATTAGTCAGATCCTAAAATCTATGAGTGGACTCTTTTCTCAAGTTGTGTTTACATATATGTTTTTGAATTGAAACTTACTTTTAAATGTTTTGGGGCGTTAGCCAAGGTTTTTACAATTATTTTACGATTGAAAATGTTTTTAGAAAGATTGAATTGAAAGTATGAGTTTTATGATTTTCGAGGCATAGGGGAAAAACCCATCTTAGTTGTAACTTGGTAGTGATATAGAATTGACGGTTACAGATATCGTGTGCACATACAGTTCAGGACTAGAGATGACAGATGCCCCTAGATCCCAAATTCAGAGTTTGGAGGGTAGCATAGATCCACCCCCGGCTCCAAATTTGTGGCTTGGGGGACGACGATACGTAACGCCCAAAGACCACTAGATTTTAGGGTTAGGGGGACGGTGATACGTAACGCCCATAGACCATAGATTCAGGGACAAGATAGTGGCATTCATTGGGGGATAGAGATACGTAACGCCCCAATGTCATGGATTTGCACACCTAGCTCTAGTTTAGTGGCTTGGGGGCAGCGATACATAATGCCCCAAGACCAGTAGTTTAGGCATATGGGGAAACAATGATACATAACGCCCACATGCGTCAGGTTTTCTACAGATACTCAGAGACATGGATTTCAGAATGATGGTTTTATAAAATACATTTTACAAGAAATAGTTTTATAAGAAATTCAGAGTTTTACAGAAAGAAAGGTTTCTAAAAAGTTTCACAAAAAGACATTTGATTTTCAGAAAAGATCCATTTTTCTTGAGATGATTTTGATTTCAGTAAAATGAATGTTTTGCAAAGTATTTTAGTTTCAGTTTTAAAACTATCCACTCACTAGATCGTTAAAATGATATAACCCCCCCACTCCCAGTGTTTTTATTTTGCAAGTATATCCGGAGGATGGGCTCGAGAGGATGGATACTGATGGTAGTCACTAGAGGGTTCGAGTCCACCATATCGAGTCACAGTACAGTCGTAGTCATGTAAAGTCTTGTATTGGATACATGTATAATTGTGAGTGTGTGTAGTAAGCCAAAATGTTCATTATTAAGAATTATAGAAGAAGTATATTTATATATAAAGTTATCAGCATTAATTTATATGTATAATGTTCTTAGGACAATGGTCCCATGTATGAGCCACATTTGAGTCAGAGTTGTAGTAAGGATTTCAGTTAGTAAGTCAGAGGCTCAGAGGATGGATCAGTCTATCTCCTGCCGATAGCATCTCCAGAAGAGGGATGTTACACTATCACCTTTATCGTTAGTCAAAAATACTAAGAACCGAAATGAACACCCACATGGCCTAGATGAAAATCCAGTTGATCAAGTAGAATATGAGCCTCAGCATGGAAATCTTAATCATCCTATGACACTCAGAGAATTCATGAATCTCACTTCGACATGATCACCATCTGGCATTGCTTTCCCCATAGATGCATCATGTATCAATTTTAAACCAGGTGTTATCCAACTTTTACCCCTAATTCACGGTCTACAATAAGAAAATCATTATCAGCACTTAAGGAAATTCGAAGAGATATGAAATACTTGCACATACCAAAAATTCAACATGAATATAATTCAACTTAAGCTAAAATTGGCTGCATAACCTTAGGCCAGGATCCATCAAAACATGGGATGATTTACAAGAGTAATTTCTAAAAAAAATTATTTCCCTCATACAGGACAAACTCCTTCAAGAGGAGAATCACAAATTTCATACAAGAGTTGGGGGACACACTTTACCAATATTGGGAGAGATTTAAAGAAATATTAAATATTTATCCACATCACGGGTTTGAAACATGGAGGTTGTTTTCCTACTTATACGAGGGTTTAACATCCCAAAGTAGACAAGTATTGGAAATGATGTGTAATGGTGAATTTAAGGACAAAAGTCCTGAAGATGCACTAGATTACCTATAACACGTAGTAGAGAATGCACAACAATGGGACACATTTGACACTTATGATTCGTCTATAAAACCACAGTTATTTGGTAGAAGCGTGTGTAACCGTACGGAAAACTTTGACATTTTTGCTAAATATTCATCTCTAACCAAAAAAATTATGGCATTAGAAATGAGGAAGAGTGATCATGTTAAGTCAACTCAAGAAATCACATGTCATATCTGTAACTCAAATGAACATGTCACACAAGTTTACCCAACCTTGCCAGCCTTGCAAGAACGTCTCCATGAGCAAGTCAACTCCATAAACACTTTCAATAGACCAAATCCAAACTCATACTCCCAAACCTATAATTATAGTTTGAGAAACCATCCAAACTTCAATTCGAGGAATGATAACTAAGCACAACCATAGCAACAACCTCCCCAGGTACACTATAATTTTCAAAATTCTCAGACCTATGCACCATATGTCCCACCACTTAGGAAAACACTTGAGGATACCTTGTATGCATTCATTGAGCAACATGAAGCCATCAATAACCAAATTGTGCAAACATTGAGTGATCAGAAAGGTACTTTTGCCAAAATCACATTTACATTAACCATTCATGAGAAATGAAAGTTTTCTGCACAACCATAATCAAACCCCATGAGTCATCAAAACCCGCATGAGGGTAGTTTTAGTAGTCAACAAATAGACCAATTGAAGTCTGTTATTACTCTTTACAATGGTAAAGTTATCCACAAACCTATTCTTAAACCTCATGAAGTTGAAAATAAGTCATCTTTAAAGAGTAAGGAAGGGGTTGATGAACCATTACCCATCGTTGATGATAATGATTTTTCACATGCACCTCCATTTTCTCAAGCATTGAAAATAAAGAAATTGAACAATTCCCCAGAAATATATGAAATATTCAAACATGTAAAAGTCAATATTCATTTGTTAGATGTCATCAAACAGATACCATCTTATGTAAAATTTCTGAAAGACTTGTGCGCCGTTAAAAGAAAATAACAAGTAAGAACGAAAGCTTTTCTAGCTGATCAGGTAAGTTCCATTCTCTCAACTGATAATGCATTGAAATACAAAGACCCTGGTTGTCTTACAATTTCTTGTATTATTGGATTTCATAAAATTGAACAAGTATTACTTGATCTTGGAGCTAGTGTCAATTTGCTTCCATTTTCGGTTTACCAACAACTTAATATTGGCGAGTTAAAACCAACTTCAACTACTATTTTACTTGCAAATAGATCATTCAAGGTATTGAAAGGAATTATATAAGGCATGTATTTACAAGTCGATAAATTCATATAGCCTATGGATTTTATTGTCTTGTAAACACAACCTCTAGTAAATAGTTAAAAGCTAATTCATGTAATAGTTGGTCGTCTATTTTTAGCAACAGCTAATGCTTTAATTAATTGTAGGAATAAATCATGAATTTGTCCTTTGGCAATATGACGTTGGAGTTTAATATTTTTAACATGTGCAAACAACCATATGATGAGGACAATGAAAATAAGAGCACGGAACTAATTGAACTATTTTGGAGGTATATATCAGGGAAATCCATATGATCCTATGAAAATTTATATAGCTTATTTTCTTGAATCAAATACGCAATTAGATTCAGATATTTCTAATGATTTTTCTTTACTTGATTCTACACGAGTATTGGAAGACGATGGAGAGAAATAAAACTTTGAGCAACTAGGAACGCTTCAAGAATGAAAATAAGAGAAAGCACCCAAATTGCAATTGAAGACTTTTCCAGAAGGATTGAAGTATGCATTTCTTTGAGATGAACAAACTTACCATGTGGTAATTTCTTCCTCCCTCACAAGTGATCAAGAAAGTAAGTTGTTAACAATATTGAGAGAACATAAACTAGAAATCGGATGAACTTTAAAATATATAAAAGGCATTAATCCTTTGATATGCACACACATAATACATTTAGAAAATAATTCCAGGACATATCGTCAACCTCAAAGAAGATTAAACCCTCACATGGAAGAAGTGGTAAAAAAATAAGTCCTTAAACTTCATGATGTAGGCATTATCTACCCTATTTCCGATAATAAGTGGGTAAGTCCTACAAAAGTTATGGCAAAAAAGTTTGGAATAATTATCATAAAAATGATAAGGGAGAATCAATTCCAACTCGAATCTCATCTAGTTGGTGTATGTGCATTGATTATAGAAAATTAAATGAAGCTATTAGAAAAGATCATTTTCCTTTACCATTTCTTAACCAAATTTTGGAAAGAGTAGCAGGACATCTCTACTACTTCTTTCTTGATGGTTACTCATGTTATTATCAAATCCCTATTGCATTGCCAGGAAAAGACCACATTCACATATCCCTTTGGAATATTTGCATTTAGGAAAATGTCATTTGGACTTTGTAATGCACCAACAATATTCCAACGATACATATTAAGCATATTTAGTGACATGGTTGAATATTGTTTAGAGGTCTTTATGGATGATATAACTATTTTTGGGAACTCATTTGATAATTGCTCGAATAATTCAGAAAATATTTTGAAAAGATATGGAGAAAAATGACTTGTGTTAAACTGGGAAAAATACCATTTCATGACTGATTCATGAATTATTTTGGGTCACGTTATCTCATCTAAAGGTATTGAGGTTAATAAGGTAAAAATATAGGTTATCTCTAAATTGCCACCACCAAAAACAGTAAGGGAAATATGTTTTTTCTTAGGAGATGGAGGATTTTATAGGAGGTTCATTAAAAATTAGTACCATATCCAGACCATTGTGTAACCTTCTATTAAAAGATGCAACGTTTGAATGGACAGAAGAATGTCAAAAATCATTTGAACAGATTATCAGTCTTTTAACTTATGCTCCTATCATGAAATCCTTGATTGGTCTTTGTATTTCGAGCTAATATGTGATGCCAGTGATTATGCAGTTGGCACAGTATTAGGACAGAGAAAGAAAGGTAAGCCATATGTAATTTATTACGCAAGTAGAACTTTAAAAAGTGCACAAATGAATTACACTACCATAGAAAATGAACTACTTGCTTTAATATTTACATTGGACTAATTTCGATCATATTTAATTGGTTCATCAACCGTTGTTTATTCTGAACATGCTGATATTAGATATTTGATGTCTAAACAAGATGCAAAGCCAAGATTACTACGATAGATTTTATTGCTGTAAGAATTAATTCTAATAATCATAGACAATAAAGAAACAGACAACATAGTTGCAGTTCATTTATCGAGACTCACAAAAGAGTCACACACATTAGTCATCAATTGATAGAACTCATATCAATGAATCTTTTCCTGATGATTTTTTATTTTCTATAAATTCAATGCCTTGGTATGTTAATATTGTCAATTTTCTTACAAAAGGAAAAATACCTCCAGATTGGAGCCATCAAGATAAAAAGAAATTTTTAACCGAAGTCAAAAGATTCTACTGGGATGATCTATATATGTTCAAGTATTGTCCTGATCATATTTTCTGACAATGCATATCGGACAGTGAGATAAGTAGTGTTATTCAGTTTTGTCATTCAGAAGCATGTGGAGTTCATTTCTTCTCTAAAAAAACCACTGCAAAAATCTTGTAATGTGGATTTTATTGGCCCACCTTATTTAAAGATATACATGTTTTCCTCAAAACTTGTGAAAATTTTCAAAAGTTGGGATCTATTTCTAAAAGAAACATTATGCTTTTAAATCTCATCATTGTCATCAAAATATTTGATTGTCGGTGAATAGATTTCATGGGTCATTTCCACCGTCATTGGATTTTTATATATCTTAGTTGTAGTTGATTACGTCTCAAAATGGATTGAGGCGATTTATTTGTCAAAATAATGATCACAAAATTATGATTCAATTTTTTTTAAAAAAATTTGTTTGAACCATTTTTATAAAATAATAATCACAACAACCAGTAAATATTATTTCAATTTATTACTTTGAAGAATTTTTTAATTGAAGAAAGTATGTTTGTTTTACTGATTTGATCATACTTCAAAGATGCTTAATCATAATAAATTATAAGAAATCTGACTCCACGTCTCATATGATGGAAATGGTTTCGATGTAAAATGACATACTCTGTGACATTCGAATCGATGCCTTGTGTCTTTTGGATGTTTGGCTAATAGACTGGCATACATGTAAATATGTAGATATGAGAATTTGACATGTGTAAAGTATAAAGGATAATAAAAAGTTGATAATTTTGAACATGTAATAAATTAGTAATTTTGAAAAAATTCTTATGTGTTTAACTTGTATGTTTGTTTGTCGTATGAGCGTGGTTACTTACTGAGTCTTATAACTCACACCAAACCAGTTTGTAGTTTTGCAGGTTGGCTCCAAACAGGTCGACCACATCAGCTTTGGAAGCTATGCTCGAGACGCGGATCACCCAAGTTGCAGTCACCCTCGTATGTGTCATAGGAAAGTTTTAAAGTTTTAAGGTTTAGGATTTATGATTAATATGTTATTTATCGTGCGGAGCAAACTGTTTGTATTTCTTAAGTAAAAGTTTTGATTGCTTATGACGTTGTGGGTACAGAGTCCTTGAGTGTTGATTGATGTTGTGGGTATGGAGCCATTAAGTGTTGTTTTGAGTTTGATTTGTTTTGTGTGGATCTGAGGTCGTTTTATATATTTGATGCCTATTGTAGGTTACGCTTGATGCTGGACTGTGATTCAGGTTGTCCAATTTTAGGATACATCATGTACATTTTTCTGTAAATTTGGAGGCTTATGGAGATAGGTTAATCATGTCTCCTACTGGTAGCACCTTGCCTCTGGCGGGGTACTACAGTTGTGGTATCATAGCAAAGATTTAACTATCTGTGACTGTAGCTATATGGTATCCGATCGTCTGAGTAAGTTTTCTATTGTGTATAGATCGTATAGGTCTCATGTGTGTAACTTGAATTGATTTCTAGTATATGGTATGTTGTGCTATGATTTTGAATAATATAGGTGATTTGGATTATCTATATATGTTTGTATGCTATGAATATATGTATGTGTAAAGGTATACTAAGTTAAAAGTATGTCGTTTATATAGGTATATATATAAGTAAGTAATGTGAATTCAATATGTTTTGAGGTACGAGTAATTCTATGATGTTGATAGTCTGAATTGTGAACATATATCATTGTTTTATGTTTTGAGAACTTGGTATCTGATTTTTGGCATAAAAGTATTTTGAAAAGAAAAAATAAAAGAAAGAAGATAGAAAGAAAGATTTCAGATATTTTTATTTTTATTATAAAGGATAAAGAAAATATTTATGCCTCGACGCTTGATTCACGTTTTCATGTTTTGAGATTTATCGATATGTTTCCGTTGAGGTGCTTGATAATATGTTTCCATCTCGGCGCTAAAGAATGATTTTGATATTTTTAAATTGTAAAACTTTGTTTCCGTCGAGACGCTCGAAAATCTATTTCTATCACGGTGCTTGATGATTTTATGTTTTTTACCCTCTGTGGCGCTTCTATATGTTTCGTTCTGGCTTGGCCGAGGTGTTTGTTATGGCTCTAGACCATCGAAAAATGGCTTGTCTGCTACTCTGTCGACATGGTTCGTACACTGTCCAGTCAGTACGCACTACTCGAACAGTGGATACTCGATATGTATTTTGAAAAGTTTGTATCAAAGATTTATTTTTGATTTAAACATATTTGAATTTTGTAAGGAAAACATGATTTCAAAAATATTATGTTTTGATTTTGATACATTTTAATATCGTTTATGATATTATATGATATGATATGTTTTCGTTACGACGCTTGTACATTATTTTTATGTTTTTATAATTTGATATGATATATTTCCGTCATGGAGCTTGTATAGAGGTCTGTACAACTGTAGTGGACCGACTCGCTACCCTCTGTCGATAGAGGATCATTTCATTCATTGCCCGATCTGTGCGAGCGATTTGGGCACCGGGAGCTCGTTATGTTTAGTTCAGTTGAGTTTATATTGAACGCTTGATATGGATTTATGATGATGATGAATTTTGAAATTGATTTTGTTTACAGTAAAAGAGTTTTTCAAATATGTTTTCAAGATAGTTTTTAAAAGAGATTGTTTCACATTTTCCATCTTGACGATATTTGAAAATTGGCAGATTTCATACTATCAACATTATAAGAGCATGTATGATTATATGTCACTTCTGGCTGTGACAATGGATGTATTTTTTGATATAAAAGATTATGTTCGTGATAAGAATATCTATGTAAGTTTACAGTTAGTCACAGATCTTTTGAGTATTCTGATGGTTATGTATGTTTAGTTATCAGCCATACAATATTGTACGTGTGATTGGATATGTGTGTATGTAAACTTTGATTTTGATAGCGTTTACAGATATGATATGGAATGACATGATGCGAAATGTGTTGGGATATATGCCTAATAACATAATGTAATATGTAAACGATATTTTATTTTAAGTAATAAACGATGCAGTTATTCATTTATTAAAATGTTGATTTTAAAATTGCATATTATAAATTATCATGCATGCCCTTGAATACTAAATGTACTTTCAGATTTAGTGTATAAGTGTTATACACAAGATGATTTAAATATGAAATTAGTAATCCTAAATAGTCCGTAAAGAGTAAAAAAAGACGGGCACTTTGTTTGTATTTTATCTACAGCTGCGGTCCATTCAATATTATATGACGACTTTGATCCAGGTTCGTTCATGTGGTGACATGAGAATGAAGACACCTTATATGATGCGATCATATAGGAATTGACCAAGACAAAAATGAATTTATTTTAATATCCGTTAAATAAAGAAATTCATATCAGTCTAATAGATGATCATTTATGGGTTGATCTGAATCATCAGTGTACTACGAACTCCTGCATGGCAGGTTATGTCAGTTGATTTACAAAAGTGAGGTTGGTGAAGCAATCCCGACCAATAGCTACGTATTTTTGAGACATGGTTTGGTGTGTAGTTGGGGACATTTTACATAAATATGGAATCCACTTCTTCTTGCAAAAAGTAGATGAGTATCTTTCTTAAGGGTTGATTCGGTACTTGAACGGTTAGAGCGCTTATTATATTTCGTTCAGTTGAGTTTATACTGAACACTTGATATGGATTTACGATGATGATGAATTTCGAAATTGATTTTTTTTACAGTAAAAGAGTTTTTCAAATGTGTTTTCGATATAGTTTTTGAAAGAGATTGTTTCACATTTTCCATCTTGACGATATCTGAAAATTGGTAGATTTCAGACTATCAACATCATAAGAGCATGTATGATTATATATCACTTCTGGCTGTGACAATGGATGTATTTGTTGATATAAAAGATTATGTTCGTTATAAGAATATTTATGTAAGTTTACAGTTAGTCACAGATCTTTTGAGTATTCTGATGGTTATGTATGTTTAGTTGTCAGCCATACGATGATGTACGTGCGATTGGATATGTGTGTATGTAAACTTTGATGTTGATAGCGTTTATAGATATGATATGGAATGACATGATGCGAAATATGTTGGGATATATGCCCAATAGCATAATGTAATATGTAAACAAGATTTTATTTTAAGTAATAAACGATGCAGTTATTCAATTATTAAAATATTTATTTTAAAATTGTATATTTTAAATTATCATATATCCCCTTGGATACTAAATGTACTTTCAGATTTAGTATATAAGTGTTATACACAAGAGGATTTAAATATGAAATTAGTAATCCTAAATAGTCCGTAAAGAGTAAAAAAAGACGAACACTTTGTTTGTGTTTTATCTACAGCTGCGGTCCATTCCATATTATATGGCAACTTTGATCCAGGTTCGTTCATGTGGTGACATGGGAATGAATGTACCTTATATGATGCGATCATATAGGATTGGACCAAGACAAAAATGAATTTCTTTTAATATACGTGAAATAAAGAAATTCATATCAGTTTAATAGAGATCATTTATGGGTTGATCTGAATCTTCAGTGTACTACGAACTCCTGCACGGCAGGTTATGTCATTTGATTTACAATGGTGAGGTTTGTGAAGCAATCCTAGCTACGTATTTTGGGGACATGGTTTGGTGTGTAGCTGGGGACATTTTACATAAATATGGAATCCACTTCTTCTTGCGTAAAGTAGATGAGTATCTTCCTTAAGGGTTGATTCGGTACTTGAACAATTAGAGCGCTCAAGTCAGAAAGATTAATATTCATAATAGTTATGAAAAAATCGTTCATTAGAGAATTATGGTTCTTATGACACAAAATAATTAGAGTGTATAACTGACATTATGACCTGACTCTAATTATGAGATACTCGTGGAGTGTCAATATATATGTAGTGATTATATTGGTGGACGCCGATGACTTTTGGTATAAAATATATCTGCAGTAACGAGAGTGTAGCTTTAGGTTTTAGTGGAATAACCTAAAGTTAATCATTCAGAATATTTAATTAAAGAGCTTTAATTAATATTTCAAGATTATTGGAGCTCGGGACTGTATGTCCATTTGGTCCTTGTGCTAGCTCATTACACTATAGAAATGCATGAAATAATTGGATAGTCCAATTATGAACTCACATGAAAAATATTAAATAATTGAGAATTAAATATTGATATAATTATTAATTTGATTAATAATTATATAATGTCACATTTTATAATTATATGTTCAAATGTTTAATAGATAGTTTTTATATTAATGATTATTAGATAATCATTTAATATAAGATTTGATTTTAAATTAAATTTGATTGAATTCAAAATCAAATATGTAATTTATATTATGAAATAAGTTGCACTTTAAATTTAATTTCAAATTAAATGATATATGATATTATATTTAAATTTTGGAATTAATAATTTTATTGTGATAAAAATGTCATTGGCCAATATTTATATGTGTGATTAAGGTTATGGTTAATTTTATAAAAGTACATTTAATTAACCTAAACCCTAAATATAAATTAGAATGTTTTCTCTTCACATTTTAAACCTAGCCATTTTACTCATATTTTCAATGAGATTGAAAAAGAGAGAAAATAAGAGAAAACAAATGGAAAATTTTCTCAAATGAGTCAATCCCGAGTCCACCCTCATGAATTTCTGGTGGTGAGTCATAACACGGAAGATCGAATGATAGACCCGATCGTTGTCAAAGGCTCACGGCATTGTCAAACATCTGGACGAAAGCCATGCAATTGCCTCACGAAAGCAAATCAAAATTGTGTTGCATGGATCATGGAAGTCGTACGGTCACTGACTTGAAAACCATAGGGCTGATTCATGCATGTTGATGAATCGTGCTGACTTTGAGTGGGGCTGAAATTGTTGCACTACCATGAAAAACCATTGGGCTGACGAGTGGCAGTGTCGTTTGCATGTGTCGTTTGCATGTTGATCAACAACAATGGGCGATTGGGCGGTAATATGCATATGCCTGGCTTATTCACATTATACATGGTTCACGTGTGGCTGATGAAGATCATGCGCAAATCATAATCAAACTGAAAAAAGAGTACACAATTTGCATGACCTGTTTTGGGAGACGAAGAGTCACGGCTTGAAAATGACCCAATTTTGTTTTTCAAAGGCGCATATGACAGGTTAATACGGGGCTGTTCGGATTTGGATTTTTTGGCAGAAAATTTTTGAATTAAGATGAAGAGAGCAGAAAAAAATTTAAGGTCAATCTCAGGTGCTTTAGCCGCTTCCGTCGTGTGAGGGAAAGTGTTTCCTACAATTGGTATCAGAGCGAGATTAGAAAAATACTCTAACTCTTCCATTTTTAATTTTAGTTATGCGATAATTAATTTGTTTATTTTTATGTATGAGATGCATGAGAAATAAAAAGTTTATATTGTTGGTTATTATCTAGGTCCCAAGATCAAACAATACATGAAAACAATGTGTGAATACATCAACGGAGGTAGCGGAATACTCACATCGATCGGTTGAGTCGATTTGGAGATGAATCAAGGCCAAAATGCTCACTGTTTTAGGCGTGAACTGCTGCAGTCCACTGTCCACTGTCTTCTGTTCTTGAGCTGCGAAACGGAGCTCCAAGCCTCGTCTAACGGATCCCGGCTCATGGGCGAACCTCCCTACCACCTTCGCAAGTCTCGTAGTGTGCTAGCACTTGCAGTTTTTGCCACAAAAACCCAACTCTTGGCTTCCCTTTGCTCACGTTTTTGGCTTGAAAAACCAGTGAAAAATGCCCCTTGGGCGTGAGCTTGAAGGAGAGAATGAGAGAGAAATGTTGTTAAGTTATTACAAAAGTGGTATAACATTTGTTTATATTTTTCCAAAAATAATAAATGTTTTTACCAATTAATTTGTTTTCAAAAAACAAATTAAATCAATTGTAATGATCTTGAGTGTTCCACACTCCAAAGTCAAAAGTCCATCACAAGTCCATCAAGTCACATCTACTTTAATAAAGTGATATGTTGTCATGTCACATCACTCAAAGTGACAAGTGATTTGACGCTTGATGCGACTAATGATTTGACGCTTGATGTGACTTGCGACGCCGCACTCGAATTCGAAATACGAATGCGCTCGCAATCACACTCGGGCTCGGGTTCGCTAATTCCAAATTAACGATTTTTCCGTCGCGTCGTAATTAAATGATTACGCCTAGCGAATTCACTATTCACGTCGCTAACGAATTAATTCTAAATTAATTCGTTCGCCCGAATTAAAATCTAATTTTAATTCCGCGTCGAAATCTAATTTCGTTTAATATATCGAATATATTAATTTACCGATTAATTCCAAATTAATCGTTATCTCTCTCTAGACGATATTTTATCCTAGATAAAATATCTCCGTAATTAATCCTAGATTAATTTTCTCTCTCTTCTATATAATCCCAGATTATTCAAGAGTGCGAGTTATGCGTCATCGGTGGATTATCGGGAAGCGACCCATGAGATCCCCGGATAAGTTGGCAGTAAATACGGTCGTCGAGTAGTATCCAAATCACGTACGTACCAAGTACTACGTTCTACCGATTTACGAGACAATGTCGACTCCTAGCAAAGCACCAAGTCTTCCCAATTCTCCGGACATATTCTTATAAGAATATTTAAGGATCTATATCAGGCGTAGTCTACTAAGTATTGTGTATATCGGCCCAGTATCGGATAGTCACGTGCTAGGGCTGGGGCTGGATAAGTGTCTGCCCCGTCCGAAGCACATGTCGGATGTCTGGTAACTAGTCTCTATAATCGGATATGCATGACCTAGTCATAATATCCCGATGGTTGCGCAACACTTAAGAGCACTAATACCGTATCCTGCGTGACATCATCTCCACTATGACTGGAGTGATACTTCCGTCTTGACATCACACCCAATACTCTACGATTCTCAATATACCCAGCATTGGCGTACACAACCGGTTAGAGTCCTAGACGACCTCAACTAAAGTATATTGATTGTCGTAAGCATTAGCGGTGCAAGTCTCAGGTTAAGACCAAATACACCTACCCTGATGTCGGACTCCCATAGACACATAGTCATAATACCAATAGGATTCCGAGGGGTCTATCCAGAGCGAAGCTGTTTCCCGTACCATCGGTGAAACACGACCTCCTATCGCACTTGCATAAGTATCCAATACTTATATATATGAGAACTATGTCGTTGTGCCCTCACAACGCGCACAAGTGCAATACTAGCCTATTCCGCATTATCGATGTCCAGTCTCGATAATACTCCGGCTAGGGATATTTAAATGATTAATCCTTCGTGGACTGATACTGTCTCATATCATTCTCAATCCAGGAACTAATCATAGGGACCTCTCTTCATTTATATATCTATGGTGATCTAATCACAAATGAAGAGAGTGCAATTTCCTTGTCACATAGTTAATTTGTTACAACAACACAATGATCTGTACAAATAGTGACGCTATGGGTCATTTTGTCCAACAATCTCACACTTGGCACATAGCCAGTCACTCAAGTGTCCCACACCCGAACTATGTACGGTTCGCTCAAATTGCTGAGGAAAGGTTTTCGTCAGCGGATTTGTTTGATTATCGTTTGACGCGATTTATACGATCATCACATCGCCACGATGTATGATCCGAAAGAATCAGATGATATAGAAGTATATATCTGGATCGTCGATGAGACCTTTAATTCCTTAGCATGTGCTGACGCCTAGCTCAGCTGCTAACAGAACTATATCTAATCTAATTAGATTTATTTTCGATCCAAATGGCTTCTATTGCTGCCTCAGCTGCAGCAATAATCCACATTTGTTGTTTATTCGGCAACAGTTATCTTGCTCGGAATATTTCCAGCTCACTGTCCCAGTGTTCAAACTTAATAGTACCGTATTATTTAATCGTTTGGAAACTTGCAGCAGTGATCCCTGTCACTTCAAGTTCTCCTTCTCCATAGTTTAAGATAGCATCTTTAGTTCTCTGAGATACTAACAGATGTTCTTAACTTCAATCCAGTGACTATCACTTGGATTGACCTGATCGTGACTCCATATGCTCGAAGCGTATGAGACACCAATACAAGTACATTTTAAATGTACAATTTCTCAGAGAGTGTTAACAACTCCAAATCTATCCCAGTAGATCTTTATTCCTTGAATAAAGGTTGTTACTCCCAAGAATTCTACGGAGAATTTCTATGAAAGAATATCTATGAAAGCCAAGCTTTCACCAATTGCTTTATTGGGAATTTCACTGTCAGTGCGCTCTCCCACTAACCTCCTTATATATACAAGAATTATTTCGTTTTGATTCAAATCATAAACCATTATGATTATATCAAAACGACAGTTCCAAGAACCTTATGCTTGCATTAATCCAAATATGGATCGAATAACCCGCAAACCTTGTTTGACGGTTATACAAAATCGTCAGGATGTTGTAAACATCCTCCAAAAGGTTTCCTTTTCAGGAAAGCGATTTTGATCTATAACTGACACATTTCATAAATGAAATACGCAGTTATCTACAAGCATCTTCAAAATGGATTTACCATGGCAACAGGTAAAAGGTTGAACCGTTATTAACACAATGTTGATAACGATACCTTTCCGTCAAAAGCCCAGCTTTGTACGTTGGTATGTTGCCTTCCATGTATGTCTTCCTTGAAGACGTTTAATGTACCAATAGGCACAATGCCTTGTGGTACAACAACTAGTATCCAAAATAGTTGTTATACATGGAATCCATTTCGGACTCATGGCACTTTGCCATAATAGGGAGTCGATACCTCGTATCACTCCTCAAAACGTAGTCGGTGGATATACCTTCATAAGATTGACATCTTTAGATGAGGTTAGATCAGAAACACATACCCTAGGTTGTTTTCTGACTCTATCCGATCTACTAGTTTCTTGTGTATTTGAAGATTAATGGTATAGATTCATCATAGATGAACTATTCGTGTTCCATTAAGGACTTCGTGCCTTGAACAGTATCACTCCGATTTTCATCGAGTATCACTATCCTCCCACTGACCACTGCATATCGGTATTCCTCTCAGGAAAACCCGCATGGTGAGCAACAATCACATTGTTCTCATGTGAGATTTATAAGTACTATACTTATGGTTTCCCTTAGGTTAACCTATATTGGCACTTATCCAATTGGGTATTTTAGTTTGGTATCATCCAAACGTTATGCCTGGCATACCCAAATTATCAGGAATGAGAAACCCCGTTTCTTTCCTGTTCATATCCTATATGATATCTGTCAAACAGATTTATATAGAACCTTATTCTAAATAAGTTTTGCACTGTTAATACATATCCTATTGAAGGAAACAGTAGCTCAGAGCGACTCGTGATAAACCTTATCATCTCAACAAAATTCAGTTTTAGTTCGGACACACCGTCTAACTGACGTGTCTCGGGAGGAGTCCTCATTTGAATGAAAATAACGTACTCTTCATGTACGTATGAAACTTACTGCTTAAGTATTTTCCATTACGGTCTTACCGTGGTGGAATAATACTATAGCCGATCTGTTTATTACTTCGTGTCGAAACTTTAAAGTTTCCGATTTGTGTTCTTCAAAAGATACACATAACCATAACGTGATGCCACATCCGTTAAGGTCACGAAATATTCATGTTCACATCTAGCCTAGCTAGATATGGGCCCACTTACTTCACCATTAATAGGGCTAACAGATCGGTGGCCCTTTTACTATTACCAAGTAAATAGTATTTTAGGTACTTTACCTAATAAACTAGATTCGCAGACCTTATTTGAATAGTCAAATCAGTCCTAGTACCCACTCTTCAAAAGTGTGGATATACGAGTCTCGTTTAATTGTGTCCTAGACAACAATGCCACAAATAAGTCTCTATTGATCAAATCAATTTGAGCTATTTATTTGTCATTTTTATATGTTTGAGATTTTATTATATTCAAAATATAAATTCGGTTATTCACATCTAATGTGTTTATCTCAGTATCATCTTTATAATAAAACACTTTAGTGTTCTAGAATATAAAGGTTTATCCGCAACGGATTAAACACTGATATAGAGATAATGTCTCTAGTCAAACTAGTTACATTATAACAGTTCCTAATTTAAGTACAAACCCAAAGGGTAGTTCCTAAACTTAGGTATCTACGGTCGAAACAGCGACTTTCGTCCCGTTTCCGATTCGCAGAGAAATCTCGGCTTGAAGTCAGTATCCTGCTCATAGCGGATTCTGAACATCAATACATATATTTTATGTACCACACTAAGTATTTAAAATCCAATTTCAATACTAGTAGTGAACATAACTTTGACAAATATTTTTAAAGTTAGAGCCTTGCCCTTTCTTTAATTCCTTCGTGTCTTCCATATCCAAATGGTAGTCACTTTGGGATATGTCAATTATCTTTTCAATATTTCACAAACCTTTGGCCAAGCCTGGGTTTTAGAATATCGAAATGATGTGCACCTTGTGCAACATGCCCAATTGCAAACTTTGACTTTTCTCCATTAGAATAGTCAATTAATTCTCCAAGAATTATAAATTGCAATTTTAATACTTCTTAAATCTAAAATTAGATTTATGACAAGTATATATTAAATTAGCACTAAAGTCATCATCACATAATCTTCCAAAGATTTTATGCTCTACTTATTTTGCTTATTTTGGGCTTAAGGTATAATAAGTTATTTTATCAAATAAAGTAACCTATTGTTTATTCCCAATTGAAAATTAAATCATTTAAAACATTTAATCCCAGATTATATTTTAAATATCCAACTTTTCAATTCTTTCTTGATTTCAATAGTCCAACTATTTAATCAATTATTAGTGGTACTATATATTATAATGATTATAATAGTCCAACTATATAATCAAATATAATCCAAATTAATTAACCTCAATTACATTGATTACTATATTCAATTATAAAATCAACTGTAAACTGAAATTAATTAATTCAAATATATTGATTAATATAATCCAATTATATATAATCAACTATAATACAGTCCAACTGTTTATTAAAACAACATTAAATATTAGTCCAACTAATACTTTTATTATATGACGAGTGATATTTGTTTGAGCGCGTATGGCGAGTAATTGAACGAATATTGCAAATTCAATTCTTACCTCCCACTATTTTTCGTCGAGCCTCTAACCCTCTGTCGAGTACTCGGGAAACCGTGTTTCCTAGTGGGCTAGGATCCCGTTAAATATCACACAATCTTGACTTTGGCCAACAAATTGTATGATAATTAACTAGGTAGATCTCTAAGATCAATTGGATCCAATCCAATTCCTAGATCCAGTAGGTGGACATCCAAGTCCTAAACATATATCATATATATGCCTATATATCCAATATATACCCTAAACTATTTCCTCTGAATCAACTAGGCCTTGGCTTTGGCACAACAAACCTAGTGATCCCAGTCAAGCGTGGACCCATTGACCATGGAAGCTTCGTAATCAATGTCGTTGGACAAGAAGTGGTCTTGACTTTGGCCAACAAACCACAACTTGGACAAGACACCAATATGGAACAAAGCCTCGTGATTCAAACACATCTTCGACGGACAAGGGCTTGACTTTGGCCAACAACCCATGCCAATCTAGGATCTTGAGCAAGAATCACTCAATGGAAGGAAAAAGACGCATGATATTTGATGAGGGCTTTTCGCGTGCAAATTGGCTACCAATTTAATTATCTTTGTTTAGGCCTCATCATCATACACCCTTAAACATGCATTCTAAATACATAATAAAGCGCATATGAAATAAAATAATAATGATATGCGGATGGATACTTAACATATTGATCCTAGATCAAATCTCTCCCTTTCTACTCAAGCTAGCACTTGTATTACTTCTACCCGTTACACTACACTTCTAAAGAAACCTCATTTACATTGAGGGGAATAGTGTGAGAAGAGAATACAAAGAGAATAGAGGTGATAAGGCTGGACTCCGCAGGTCCAATTTAATAAATCGAATTTATTACAACAATTTCTAAAATTGCCCACCCATCTAATATCCATCCGATATACATTATTCATACAACACAACCACGTATTCACACACATAAGCATGCTATCAATCAATCTAATCAAATAATTAATCTGATAATTAAGTGATCATCCAATGTTCAAACAACGATTTGATTTTGTTCGAGTCAAACTCGTTTTTGCGAATAAGTACTCAAAGTACGAATTCTTGAATTAAATTAAACTACATCATTAAATCCAATATAACATGTATTTAATACTAATTCACTATTCAATTCCAAATTAAATATTACACTTTATTTAATAAACCTTTTACGATTTAAATTCCAAATTTAATCGTAACGCGTCTCAAAGACCGATTAACGTCCAACGTCAATTCAATTAAAGTCCAATGGGCTTTTAATTGATTTCTTAAGGCGTGGACTTTTGGTCAACTCGGGTCAAACGATAACCAAAGTCCAATCCGGGATTTACCCCATAAGCCCATAAATCAATCTTGGCCCATTGGCCCAATTGAACTTTAAAGGTTCATTAAGTCGCATTTGGGCTTAACGGAAGTGGTTTTGGGCCCAATTGGATCCAATCCATTTGGCCTAAACCCAACTTGATAAAATCAAGCCCAATAAGCCCAATTACAACATTAAAGTCCAATTTCCAAAATTAGGCCCAATTAATTAAATATACAAAATCCAATTCATATTCAATAACCTAAAGTGTATTACATGATTAATCAACTAAATCAATATTTCTAAAACACCATATTAGTCCAATTAATCATGCTCATTATCATCATATCATGTCCAACACATAAATGAAAAAATCAAACCCATTACATGCTTTAATGCTCTCGGCCAAAGGATGGATTGGTGTCCGATTTGGTTTCAATCCAATCGAACCCACAATCGACATTAAATCAACATCCTAAATGATTTCATACACATCCAATGTCATAAAATCAAAAATACCAAGAAATTAGGGCATAGTTACATTCGGCCAATATAGATTTTGGGGTTTTTGTCCAATTCAAAGTACAATCCAATTGACCTCAAATTAACATCAACATTATGATTCCAATTCATCTAATGAATCAAAAACAAAAATTTCCAAGAACCCAAAATAGCTAATACATTCGGCCAAGGTAATCAATTTGGGGAAAATAATTCCAAATCATTTTTCAACAAATTGGTCCAACCAAAATGAAATTAAACATTATAAGCATACTTAAACAATCAATTTATCAAATCATGCTCAACAAACATTTACCCAAATTTTAAGCCCTACAATTTCATGCTTGAACCTATAGCTCTTGATGCCATTGTTGGTTATTATCTAGGTCCCAAGATCAAACAATACATGAAAACAATGTGTGAATACATCAACGGAGGAGGTAGCGGAATACTCACATCGATCGGTTGAGTCGATTTGGAGATGAATCAAGGCCAAAATGCTCACTGTTTTAGGCGTGAACTGCTGCAGTCCACTGTCCACTGTCTTCTGTCTTGAGCTGCGAAACGGAGCTCCAAGCCTCGTCTAACGGATCCCGGCTCATGGGCGAACCTCCCTACCACCTTCGCAAGTCTCGTAGTGTGCTAGCACTTGCAGTTTTTGCCACAAAAACCCAACTCTTGGCTTCCCTTTGCTCACGTTTGGCTTGAAAAACCAGTGAAAAATGCCCCTTGGGCGTGAGCTTGAAGGAGAGAATGAGAGAGAGAAATGTTGTTAAGTTATTACAAAAGTGGTATAACATTTGTTTATATATTTTCCAAAAATAATAAATGTTTTTACCAATTAATTTGTTTTCAAAAAACAAATTAAATCAATTGTAATGACCTTGAGTGTTCCACACTCCAAAGTCAAAAGTCCTCACAAGTCCATCAAGTCACATCTACTTTAATAAAGTGACATGTTGTCATGTCACATCACTCAAAGTGACAAGTGATTTGACTTGATGCGACTAATGATTTGACGCTTGATGTGACTTGCGACGCCGCACTCGAATTCGAAATACGAATGCGCTCGCAATCACACTCGGGCTCGGGTTCTCTAATTCCAAATTAACAATTTTTCCGTCGCGTCGTAATTAAATGATTACGCCTAGTGAATTCACTATTCACGTCGCTAACGAATTAATTCTAAATTAATTCGTTCGCCCGAATTAAAATCTAATTTTAATTCCGCGTCGAAATCTAATTTCGTTTAATATATCGAATATATTAATTTACCGATTAATTCCAAATTAATCGTTATCTCTCTCTAGACGATATTTTATGATAAAATATCTCCATAATTAATCCTAGATTAATTTTCTCTCTCTTCTATATAATCCCAGATTATTCAAGAGTGCGAGTTATGCGTCATCGGTGGATTATCGGGAAGCGACCCATGAGATCCCCGGATAAGTTGGCAGTAAATACGGTCGTCGGAGTATCCGAATCACGTACGTACCAAGTACTACGTTCTACCGATTTACGAGACAAGGTCGACTCCTAGCAAAGCACCAAGTCTTCCCAATTCTCCGAACATATTCTTATAAGAATATTTAAGGATCTATATCAGGCGTAGTCTACTAAGTATTGTGTATATCGGCCCAGTATCGGATAGTCACGTGTTAGGGCTGAGGCTGGAAAGTGTCTGCCCCGTCCGAAGCACATGTCGGATGTCTGGTAACTAGTCTCTATAATCGGATATGCATGACCTAGTCATAATATCCCGATGGTTGCGCAACACGTAAGAGCACTAATACCGTATCCTGCGTGACATCATCTCCACTATGACTGGAGTGATACTTCCGTCTTGACATCACACCCAATACTCTACGATTCTCAATATACCCAGCATTGGCGTACACAGAACCGGTTAGAGTCCTAGACGACCTCAACTAAAGTATATTGATTGTCGTAAGCATTAGCGGTGCAAGTCTCAGGTTAAGACCAAATACACCTACCCTGATGTCGGACTCCCATAGACACATAGTCATAATACCAATAGGATTCCGAGGGGTCTATCCAGAGCGAAGCTGTTTCCCGTACCATCGGTGAAACACGACCTCCTATCGCACTTGCATAAGTATCCAATACTTATATATATGAGAACTATGCCGTTGTGCCCTCACAACGCGCACAAGTGCAATACTAGCCTATTCCGCATTATCGATGTCCAATCTCGATAATACTCGGCTAGGGATATTTAAATGATTAATCCTTCGTGGACTGATACTGTCTCATATCATTCTCAATCCAGGAACTAATCATAGGGACCTCTCTTCATTTATATATCTATGGTGATCTAATCACAAATGAAGAGAGTGCAATTTCCTTGTCACATAGTTAATTTGTTACAACAACACAATGATCTGTACAAATAGTGACGCTATGGGTCATTTTGTCCAACATATATGTCATAAGAGTGGACATAAAATTAAATAAATATATTTTATGAGATAAAATTATTCATGTGATGATATTTATTTATTTTAGATGCATTAGTCATAAATTGTTCCAGCTTTTTTATTTTTGTAACACCCTGGTAATATTGACTACTATTACGGGTGGTATGATACATGATATAAATCATGTTCGAACACGTATACTCATGAAATGACTTTTGGGACATTCGGCAAATTCCTCACAATTTCGATACAAAATTTATCCGATGTTCTACTCCAAATAATCCTTAGTATTTACAACATAACTTCTTCATACGATCTATAAGTTTTATGAACCTTTATACCGTCAGAAAACTAAGATCGAGATCCACAACTTCCGCGTTAGAAATTTTTCCAAATTCGAATAAGAAACATGTCAAAAATCATGATCATCGTAACTGCTATAGTGAATTTCGAAAATGTCTAGAATTTAGTGATGTGGCAAGTTTTGGACCACCCTTTTTGACAAGAAACACACTTGGATTCGAAATCCAAGCAAACCACAAGCAACAGACGGAACCCCAAGAACAGCGAATTTGATTTTGTAGGAACAAAACCTTCCAAGGTCACAAAGAAGACCCAAAAAGAACTTGCCCTTGAGAACCTTTAAGATGATTCCTTGTAGTGTTTTGATAGCAATGGTGACGCCACTAAGCTTGCTAAACTTAGATAAGTCGATTTTAACTTGAAAAGAGGAATCCCTCCCTTACAAGAATTCGGCCATAGCCAAAGCTTTAAGATATTGTGTTTACAAATTTCGTTGATTATTCCAAAAAGAAAAAGAAAGAAAGTTTAAATAGTGTTACAAAGAGAAACCCTAAAGGCATAAAGACAACAATACCCCTAAAGGCTAAATTACAAAAATTTTCAGGGTCCGATTTCAGAGGCTGAGTTCAGGGTCTGATTTCAGGGTCTAATTTCAGAGTCTGATTTCAAAGGCTAGTTTTCAAGGTCTGATTTCAGAGTCTTATTTCAGAAGCTAAGTTTCAGGGTCTGATTTCAGAGTCTGACTGCAGAGTCTTAGGGTCTGATTTCAGAGTTAAGTTTCAGGGTCTGATTTCAGAGTTAAGTTTCAGGGTCTGATTTCAGAGTCTGAATCTGATGGTTTATTTTCTTTTCTCACTTCACTAGGGTTTTAGAAACAAATCACACAGCCCCCCAAGAACATGCTTATTTCTTCAACATATGTTAAATAACATAATGTATATGACGAACTATATGAAGAACACAACAAAACCCAGGTCCAAAAATAAACAAAGATTACGGACTAATATGAAGAACAACAACAAAAACCCAGAACGGGAAAATGATAAAAGATGAACTGATATGCAGAACACAACAAAACCAGATCCAGAAATAAACAAAATGAAAACAGAAACAAGATCCAACAAGAATAGAAACGAAAATAACAAAGAACGAAAATAAAAACAGAATCAAACAAAAAGTAAAGATAGGAAAATCTGACCTTGGAACCCTGAGCTGTAGATACCAAATCACAAGAAACACACTTGGATTTGAAATCCAAGCAAACCCCAAGCAACAGACAGAACTCCAAGAATCGCGAATTTGATTTTGTAGCAACAAAACCCTTCCAAGGTCACAAAGAAGACCCACAAAGAACTTGCCCTTGAGAATCTTTAAGATGATTCCTTGTAGTGTTTTGCTAGCAATGGAGACACCACTAAGCTTGCTAAACTTAAATAAGTCGATTTTAACTTGAAAAGGGGAATCCCTCCCTTACAAGAATTCGGCCATAACCAAAGCTTTAAGCTTTTGTGTTTACAAATTTCGTTGATTGTTCCAAAAAGAAAAAGAAAGAAAGTTCAAATACTGTTACAAAGAGAAACCCTAAAGGCATAAAGACAACAATGCCCCTAAAGGCTAAATTACAAAAATACCAAAGTCTTCAAGTCTTCAAAGGCATGTGAAGCTTCATTCAGAACTGATTTGGGCCAAGTGAAGTGGCTTTGGCCCTCTTGTGGATGCTGGATTTCGCCCGAGATCCACAATCAGAATTTGTAGGTTGGGGGCATTAACGATCCTGCAAAACAAAGATAGAGTGAACGGGAGTAGACTACCACCGGTATGGTGGGTGCCGGGTACACTCCGACGCTCAAGTCAGTATAGTGAAATGAGCTGCCATTATGTAATATGCGGAAATAAGGCTTATTATTACCTTACTTTCTTTTGATAGCCGTGAGGGCGGTGACAAAGGAAAGAAATTCTCAGAACTTGTGTCAGAGAATAGAAGTTTGTAAGAATGATGTCAAGCCTGCCTTGAACCCTGAGTTATCTTCCCTTTTATAGATATGAAAAGAGATTATTTTGTAGCTGTGATAAAAGCTGGCAATGGGTCTACAATGTGCTGATATATCTGGCTATGGAACCCACAACGTGTCTTAGATCCAACTTTCGGCGTTGCACGTATTTGTGTTTAGAAAAAGTAAAAATAGTTAGTAACAACCATGTTTTATGCTGTCTACTTATTTGGCTTTTCATTTGTAGTGTTATGTATCGATGGAATAAAGTCTTTTGGGCTGAGTTTTCCAATATCATTTTTAAGGGCCAATATTTGTGGGCTTTTGGTATTGAATTTTGACGTGAAAAGCCAATTTTACCCTCGGGTCCAAATTTGGCACGTACAGTTTGTTCCCTGCTCTTTAAGTCAAAAAGTTTTTGACTTTGAGAGTAATAAATCGAATGTATTATCTGGGATTTGCTCATGTCGCATGGACCAGCTGAAGGCCAGGTCTTGAACTTGACTCTATTTGAGTCAATGGGGAATGTTCCCAGTCGACTGAACCTGATGAAGGTCAGGATAATCCCCATGCTACGGGTCCATGGACCAGGGGATTTACTCATGTCGCCTGGACCAGCTGAAGGCCAGGTCTTGAACTTGACTCTATGTGAGTCAATGGGGAATGTTCCCAGTCGACTGAACCTGATGAAGGTCAGGATAATCCCCATGCTACGGGTCCATGGACCAGGGGATTTACTCATGACGCCTGGACCAGCTGAAGGCCAGGTCTTGAACTTGACTCTATGTGAGTCAATGGGGAATGTTCCCAGTCGACTGAACCTGATGAAGGTCAGGATAATCCCCATGCTACGGGTCCATGGACCAGGGGATTTATTTACTCATGTCGCCTGGACCAGTTGAAGGCTAGGTCTTGAACTTGACTCTATGTGAGTCAATGGGGAATGTTCCCAGTCGACTGAACCTGGTGAAGGTCAGGATAATCCCCATGCTACGGGTCCATGGACCAGGGGAATTATAATGTTCTGGACCAGATGAAGGCCAGGTCTTGAACTTGACTCTACATGTGAGTCATGGGGATGTTCCCAGTCGACTGAATCTGGTGAAGGTCAGGATAATCCCCATGCTACGGGTCCATGGACCAGGGGAATTTATAATGTCTTCTGGACCAGATGAAGGCCAGGTCTTTAACTTGACTCTACATGAGTCATGGGGATGCTCCCAGTCGACTGGACCAGATGAAGGTCAGGATAAGAGTATATTGTTGAATGGGTTCAACAAGTTCCAAGCTATATGCGTGTATATGTCGACTGAGATGTTCATCAAGTTTCAAGTTATGTGTTTGGTTTCTTTGATAACTCCCAAGCTTTTCACTAGAGGATGTCGGCTGAGATTCATTTCATGTCTCGAGATATGCAAGTGTACTAAGTGTAATAATCCCCAAATCACAGACTTGATGATGTCGACTGGGATCATCAATAAATCCCAATGTTTCGCACCAAGCTACACGTTGAGATGTCAATTAACTCTTGATTAGTCTCAAGTCAAGAGGGTGTTATGTCGACTGGGTTTTTCTTTAAACCCCAAACTACATTTGTAAAACACGAATCAAGCATCAAGTCATACACGTATAAGATCCATAACATGTCCCAAGCTACGCATGTAGATGTCAATGGGACATATATCAATCAATAAGCCATACATCATTAGATCCATAACAAATCCAAGCCACACAAGTAGTAGATGTCGGATGGGACATCATCAAGCATCAAAACCACACATGCTTAAGATTCACAACAAATCCAAGCCACACATGTAGATGTCGATTGGGACTTTCTTAATAAATGCAAGCCATACATGATAATGTCGATTGAAATATACAAACCGAGTTCCCACATTTAGTGTCGAATGGAATCTCCAGACCGAGTCTTCACTAAGGTAAATGGGAAGTCCATAAATCTTCTAATGTACGTCGACTGGGATGTTCTTACCGTGTCGAATTCCCGTTTGTCAATGTCGACTGGACAAACCGTGTTGAATTCGCGTTTGTCAAATGTCGACTGGAACATACCATTGAATTCTCGTTTGTCAAATGTCGACTGGAACATACCGTGTTGAATTCCCGTTTGTCAAATGTCGACTGGAACATACCGTGTTGAATTCCCGTTTGTCAAATGTCGACTGGAACATACCTGCAAATTCTTAATACATAGTTATTGACAAGAATATTTAAACAAAGCCCTATAAATGAGGTTCTTGTACTTATGTCGATTGGGTTTTTCACTTGAGGCTCCTTGTATGAATAGCTGTATCGAATCCTGATAATGTCGACTGAGATAACAGCATGTATTTATCATGTTAATCGATTGGAGTGTTCCTGTCGACTGAATTAACATCATGAAACTCTCAAGCACGTAGTCTGAAGTATACCTGTAAACATTTAGTATATAATGTCGACTGAAACAAACCGGCGGTGACTTCCTAATGTTTGTCGATTGAAGTGATTATACGAATCATTATTCATGTCGACTGGAGTAAAATTATTTCAAGAGTGGATCAGAATATACTTAAGGTCCTATTTAGGTATGTCGACTGAAATAATCTTAATATGTCGAATGGAATAAACCTTTAGATATTTAATACATGCTGTTGACTGAAGTAAAATGAAGCATTTTCATGAATGTTGAATTGAGCGTACCTGAAATTAACTCATAGAGGCTAGTCGACTGACAGGAACTTACAGAGGTTCATATATAAACGTCGACTAGCAAGCGGTCTTCATGTAGAATTGTTGACTGAAGTCCAACGATCTTTTTAGATGTTAATATGATGTCTAAGTTTTTATTCTGGAGGAAGTGATTCCATTGACAGATGTCATCCAATCGCCAGTGTTGCCTTCGTCCTTGGAAGATTAGAAGGAAGTTGGGCTTTTGGGTCTTTGGAGCCCAAGTTCATTTACTAAAACCCTAGTGGGATTTTCGAGGTATCTTTTGGAGGGAATTTGAGGCGCCAAAATGAAGAGTATAAGAATGGCTTTTGAGAGTCATTTGTTCCTCACAAGAAATCCTTTCGATTGGCGAGTATAGGAGAGCTCTCAAGATCTTCAAGGTACCCTTCATATCTTTCTTCGCGTTCTTCAATATCTTCAAATGTTCTTAGTGTAGATTCAAATTGTTCTTAGTCAAATAAGTTTGTTTGATCTTGAAAAACATAGTGAAACTTATGGATTATGTTTAAGGTTTAGACGTGTTTAGATCTTCAAAGGGGTAGAATATTTAGGAAATTTGTGTTTGTTGCTTGGAAAATGTCGAGTGAGGATTCATTGGGTAGTTTAGGTGCTCAAATTGACAAGTATATTGAACAACCTATGAATGATTCGAGTGATGAAGAAACTATTAGGGATTGGTCGCATGGAGATTTTATGGAGGCTGGAATGTGTATCTATAGCCAACCACCGTTAGGAATACCTACCGAAGCTACACCACTTAGATCATTACCTACCATTGAGGAGTCGAGTGAGATTCCAAGTACGAGTGAACCAACAAACATTTTAACTAAGAATCCAGCTAGTCGAGTGACTGAAAGGTCAATGAGAGAAATGAAACTGAAATATAGATTTCCTCCATCAATTGAAGTTAGGTTAGCGTCGCCGACTGAAAGGATAGATTATAAAATTCCTGGGTGGATTGGGTTTTACGAACGCCCATTTGCTGATGGATTCAGATTCCCCATTCCAAAGTTAGTGTGGGAAGTGTTGAATCATTACCAGTTGGCCCCTTCTCAACTAATGCCAAATACATGGAGGATTCTACTGTCGATTGAGTGTATATCTTTTGAATTGGGGATCGTGTTTGGGGTGCGAGAATTATTGTATACTTACTATATGAAAGAACACCTGAGAGAAAAAGGGAGATATCACCTGTATCTACGCCAAAAGAGGGAGCACTTGGTATTGGGGCTTACAACAAATGATAGGGGTGATTGGCAAAAAAGTTATTTTTTCGTGAGAGGAGAGAGTGTGTGTTTGGGTCGAATGGGAGTGGAGAAATACCTGAACATTGGAACTCGTCGAGTGAGTATTTCTTCACCCTTCTATATTCCATATTACAACTTGTATGATTGTAAATATTCTTCTTATCTTCTTTCAGGTCTTCAGCTGAATAGAACATTCGATACTACTCATCGAGCCGTCGCAAATACTAATCGCATCCTCGGTTTGCCTGATTCGAAGAGGAATTGGAGAGCGGCTTTAGAAGAGAGGAGACTGAGGTTAACTCCGTTGTGGAAAGAAGTGGTTTATTCTGAAGGTACTCCCTTGGCTTTGAGTAAGCATATTTTGGCCGTGATTTTGTGCACTTGGGCGATTGAGGTTACATTTGGGAGGCTGCTATTTCTAACATCGCTGACTCCTGAAGAATTTTTATGCGCAGCTGAGATGATGTCGGGTCCATTTAAGGTGCCAAAACTTGATGAAATGAGGAGCCGGAGGAAGACTAAGAAAGCTAAGGAGAAGGAGCCTGAAGCCGCAAATTTGGATATCGCCAAACCAGCTGAAGTCGTTCCGGTTAATGTGTCCGAACCAATGACCCAGTCGACTGAGAAGGTGTCTGCCTCGAAAAAGAGGAAGGCAGTAGTAGAAGTGGAGGAAGACGCAGAAGGCGTTGTAGTGAGGATTCCCCACGGGTCTACTGCAATTTCGGATCCTTCTAGCCTTTCTAAATTTATCAAACGTCTGTTGCTGGAAGAAGACGAGCAACGGCTGATTGAGTTGGGTCCAACCGAAACAAGCAAGAAGATTGCGGCTTTAAGTTATCAGGTATATATTTATCATTGAAAACATGTATATTATCTATTAGAAGAAGTCGTATGGAATGAACTAAAAGGAATTTGTTTCAGGTTATGGAATGTGGTATTTCATGCAACAGTATGCTGAATTAAGCCAAAGGAGGATGAGGGACTTAGAGAAAGCAAACACATCAGTCAGAAGAGATTTCGGTGAACTGAAAGCAAATTTTGACGCTACCGAAAGGAAATTGAAAAAGGTTGAGAAGGAACTGAAAGAGACTCAAGCAACACTGAAATTGGAGAAAGAAGTGTCTGAAGCTACCAATGAAGCGTTCAAAGAAAGTGTGGAAAGCTTGAGGAAGGAAAAGGCCGAATTGCTTGACCAACTTGAATTGGTTGCCTTTGAGTCAATGATGAAAGAGAGGAGTAGTCTAATGGAAGAATATTTAGCTGGTCAAAATGTCGCTTGGAAACCGAAAAAATGGATTCGAGAATATGAGAGGTTAGCTGCTGGGGTCTCCCTTACAAGTGAGGGTGAAGAAGAAGAAGATGGAGAAGAGGTACTCTCGAAAGAGACTGTTGAAGAAAAACAAATGGCCACTGGAGAAGCCGAAGAGGTGATGAAAGTAACGGAGAAACAGATTGAAACGGATGTTGCTCCTTCATCGACTGAAATAATCCCTCTTGTTCCCAGTCAGACCGCTGATGTCCCACCAGCGGAAGCTCAGCCCTCTCCTGAGGTTCCGTCGACTGATACGCCCGTGGAATGAATATGTAATTTTAACTTTTGACTATCTTTTTGTAATGGGAAAATACGAATAATAATGTTTCCTTTTTGCTTGATATCTAAGATTTCATATTTATTTTCACTATATGGATATCAGAATGCATAAATTTCATCACACAACATTTTATTATAAAATACTTCATTGGCCGAGTGGGCAACACAAAAGAAAAATAAAAATTACCGGTAGAATCGTTTGAGATGAATTGCATTCCAGCTATTTTGAATTGGCCTTCCTTCTGTCGTTTCCAATTTGTAGGCACCCTGCCCAACGATCCTCGTAATGGCGTATGGGCCTTCCCAATTTGGTCCTAGCTTTCCATCTTTGGTTTCTTTGGTATTCTGAAATACTTTCCGTAGGACCCAATCTCCTTCTTTAAACGTTCTGCACCTAACATTCTTGTTAAAATATTTGGCCATTCTCTGCTGATGTGCTGCAAGTCGTAGAGAGGCTCGTTCCCTCATTTCGTCAACCGTATCAAGGCTATAACTCATGAGTTGTTGATTTGTGTTTTCTTCGAGCCATTGGTATCGAGGAGTTGGAACAACTCCTTCGACTGGGATCACTGCTTCACACCCAAACACAAGGGAGAATGGGGTTTGTCCAGCTGATGACCGGGCTGTAGTTCTGTAGGACCACAAGACTCCTGGAAGTTCATCTGCCCATGCTCCTTTTGATTTCTCTAATCTTTTCTTCATTGTATTCAAGATCGTTTTGTTGGATGATTCAGCTTGACCATTCGCTTGAGGAAAACGGGGTTGAAAAATTCAATTTGATTCCCCAATTCTTGCAGAAGTCTTGGAAACGGTAGCTGATGAATTGGGACCCGTTGTCAGTTACAATTTCCTTCGGCAAACCGAATCGACAAATGATGTTTTTCCATACGAAGTTTTGCACTTCTAAGTCCCGTATCTTGGCAAAGGCTTCTGCTTCGATCCATTTGGAATAGTAATCTGTAAGGGCGAGCATGTAGACTCGCTGTCCAGGGGCCGTAGGTAGCTTCCCAACGATGTCCATTCCCCATTTCATGAATGGCCAAGGTGAAAGAATCGGCTTCAATTTCTCTGGTGGTAGGTGTGAGACGGGGGCAAATCTTTGACATTTCTCTCATTTTCGAGTGAATTCAACCGAATCAGCCCGCATAGACGGCCAATAGTATCCCGTAGTGTGGGCTCAGGAGGCTAAGCTTCTTCCACCAGAATGGTTTCCACATTCTCCTTCATGAAGTTCGGTTAAAACGTACTGGGCTTCCTCTGGAGTGAGACATTTGAGGTAGGGACCAGAAAGTGATCTTTTCAAAAGTTGCCCATCATGTAGCGTGAATCTGGCAGCTTGTCGTTGAATCTTTCGAGCCTTAATTTTATCTTCTGGAAGCATGCCATTTTGTAAATATTTCTCAATTGGAGTCAACCATGAGTCGCCTGATGTGAGTGTTGAAACTTCTTCGACTCCATTCTTCCAAATCGCAGGCCACTGCAAATATACAATTGGGATGGACTGGATTTTTTCTCCTTCAATCGCCGAACCCAGTGTAGCTAAAGCATCTGCGTGCTTATTTTCATTCTGGGGATTTGAGAAATGGTTATCTGTTCAAATGTCGACTGGATTTCCTTTACCTTTTTTAGATAAGAAACCATCTGTGAGTCTCTAGCTTGATATGAACCCTGGAATTGATTGACGATTAATTGAGAATCTGATTTCACTTCGATCTTCTTGGCACCAAGCTCATGGGCCAAGTTTAAGCCAGCTATGAGAGCTTCGTATTCGGCTTCGTTATTAGAGACTCTGAAGCCACATTTGACCGCCTGTTGCAACACATCGCCTTCAGGAGTTGTAATCACAATCCCTAAGCCGCATCCACGTTTATTGCTTGACCCGTCGACTGCCAATCTCCAGGTAGTCGAAGGATGGATACATTGGATTTCTTGTTCAGCTGGTACCTGTAGACTGGAGCTGAAATCAGCAAAAAAATCTGCGAGTGCTTGTGACTTGATCGCGGTGCATGGTAAGTACGTGATGTCGTGTTCTCCTAGTTCCACAGCCCACTTGGTCAGTCTCCCTGAAAGCTCGGGTTTATGAAGAATGCTCCTCATTGGATACGATGTATAGACAGTGATTGGGTGCCCCTGAAAATATGGTCGTAGCTTCCTTGCTGCAGTTACCAACGCCAGTACCAATTTTTCCATATGAGGGTAGCGTGATTCTGCATCTAACAATGCTTTACTCACATAGTAGACTGGGAGTTGAGTTCCGTTTTCTTCTCGGATCAGGACTGCACTTACTGCTTGTTCTGAGACTCCTAAGTAGAGAAAAAGTCTTTCATTGTCGAGTGGCTTAGATAACAATGGTGGAGAAGATAAGTATCGTTTGAGTTCTGTCAACGCCTTTTCGCAGGCTGGAGTCCACTCGAAATGTTTTGCCTTCTTCAAGGCTGAGAAGAATAGAAAACTTTTATCGGTCGACTTGGAAATGAATCTATTAAGTGCGGCTATTCTCCCGGCAAGTCGCATGACATCTTTCGGAGTGGAAGGAGAAGGAATGTCAAGAATAGATCTGATCTGAGTTGGATTGGCTTCTATTCCTCGTCGCGTGACCATGTATCCAAGAAATTTCCCTGAAGCGACTCCAAAAGCACATTTTGTTGGATTCAATTTCATACCTACTTCCTCATTGTGTCGAATGCCTGCTCCAAATGTGTGAGATGTTGTTCGGCTTCTATTGACTTTACCAGCATGTCATCTATATAAACCTCCATGGTCTTCCCTATCTGCTGAGAAAACATTTTGTTCACCATTCGTTGATAAGTTGCTCCAGCATTTTTGAGTCCGAATGGCATCACTTTATAACAATATATGCCTCTGTTGGTGATGAATGCAGTTTTCTCCTGGTCGTTCGGATGCATGAGGATTTGATTGTAGCCTGAATAGGCATCCATGAAACTCAGTAACTCATGGCCTGCTGTAGCATCAACCAAGGAATCAATATGAGGTAATGGGAAGGAATCCTTGGGGCACGCTTTGTTCAAATCTGTGAAGTCGATGCAAACTCTCCATTTCCCGTTCTTCTTTCGTACTATCACCACATTAGCTAACCATTCTGGGAATTGAACCTCCTGATGGCTCCATTTTGTAATAATTTTTGGACTTCTTCATTGATGATCTGATTTCTCTCCGGGGCAAACTTTCTTCTTTTCTGTCTGACAGGAGGGTAGTTTGGATCTACATGGAGCTCATGGGTGATTAACTCTGGGTCGATCCCGGTCATATCTTCGTGTGACCAGGCGAAACAATCATGTCGCTTCATCAAGAAATCAATTAGGTCGGTTCGTAGCTTGGGATCCAGATTAACTCCAATTGGTACTTTGTGATCTGCATATTCTGGGTGTATTGAGACTTCGTCTAGGTCCTCTACGCTTGGCTGATCTGGTGGTGTAACATCGGATCCCTTCATTAATTGCTATGCCGACTGAGGTTTCGCCTTTAAAGTAGTCTGGTAACAACTTCTTGAAGCGTGTCGGTCTCCTACAATCTCCTGAATTCCCCATCTTGTGGGAAATTTGAGCACTTGATGATAAGTTGACGAGACTGCCCTCATCTCATGAATCCAAGGTCGGCCAACGATCAAGTTGTAGGCTGAGGGACAATCGAGGACCAAAAATGAAGTCAACTTATTGATTCCTCCTGCATAGACTGGAAGAGTTATTTCTCCAATGGTGAATTTCTGTTCGCCGCTGAACCCAATAAGAACAGTTGACTTCCTGTTGATCTTTTCTATCTCGGTTCCCATGTCGGAAAGGGCTGCCCTGAAGATGATATTTGCTGACGAACCTGTGTCGACCAAGATTCTTTTGACCATAAAATTTGCAATTTGTAATGAGATTACCAGCGCATCGTGATGCGGATTCATTCGGCTGGAATTGCTGTCGTCTGAGAATTCAATTGTAAGGTTTGTACAAGTCTCCTCTATTGACATAGTCGAATGGAAAAGACCCATTGTGGCAATTCTGGCATGTCGTTTCACTGCGGAATATGAAACACCACTAACTTCAGAACCACCAGAAATAAAACTTACAGTATTGTTGATTGGTGGTGGTGGTATGGGGCCATCTTCTTTGTCATTTCTCCTGGCCATTGTAGCCTTGCCCTTATCTGTGAGCAAATCCTTCAAGTGCCCTTTATTCAACAATTCCAATACTTCCAATCTTAAAGCCACACAATCTGATGTCGTATGGCCATAATCTCGGTGAAATTCACACCATTTGCTGGTATCTTTTTTGACCGAATATTCTCTAGAGCGTGGGGGCCACCTTACTTCGCTTCCCATCTTCTTGAGTACCGAAACCAGTTCTCCCGGGGAAACAGTAAAATTGTAGTCTGGGAGTCTCTCCCTGTTTGCAGATTTGTCTTGTCCCCTGAAAGTTAACGGTTGGCGCTTGAAGTCCCGGTTGAAATGTTGATTCATTTTCGGAAGATCCTTCCTGTCTGTTGGCCGAGGTGCTTTATTGAGAAATTCTTTGCGCTGTTTAGTGGTATCTTGAGTGTTATTGTTTTGCAAACCAGAAAAATTCTCTTTTCTCTTGTTGCTTTTGTCTTCTTCCCACCTTATTTCAATTTGGGCTCGAGCCATGGCTTGATCCATCGTGTAGCATCGGAATTTAGTGAGTTTCTTGTAAAGTCCGCTTTCTAGAAGCAAACCATTTCTGAATGCTTCTACTGCAGTAGGTTGATGGAGGTCCGGGATAGTTATCCTTTCTTTATTGAAGCGAGCTACGTAGCTTCGTAAAGATTCACCTTTCCTTTGCTGGATGGCACAAAGGTCGTCTGAAGTCTTTTCAATCTTGCAAGAACTCACAAAATGCTCTACAAACTTGTCTGCCAGATGTTGGTATGACCCAATGGACCTATACGGGAGATTGATGAACCAAGTTAGGGCTGGACCCGCCAATGTCTCCCCAAATCCTCTGCACATTCCGGCCTCCCACTGTCGAGGGGTCAGGCCTGTTGACATCATTTTATATTTGTAATGGATGATGTGGTCGTCTAGGTCAGTAGACCCATCATACATTTTCATATCTGGAGGGCTGAATTTCCTTGGCAATTCTACAGAGGTGATGGTCTCAAAAAATGGTGTGTCAGAAATTGTCCCAGCTCTACTTTTTCTTATCGGCAGTTTGACGCCTGGTAATAGGGGTGGGCAAAAAAACCGACCGAACCGAACCAAACCGCAACCGAACCAAATCGGACCGAATTTACGGTTTTTTTTTCTAACGGTTCGGTTTGCGGTTCGGATTGGCCCACCCCAAACGGTTTACGGTTCGGTTCAGGAGCTAATCCGAACCGCACCTGTTAAACCGAACCAAACCGTTATAATTAAAAAAAATTATATATTTTTATAAAAAAATTTGTATTTGTATTTTTCTTTTAATTTTATTATATGTTTTCTTTTTATTAGTATGTTAATATTTCTATTCTTAAATTTGTTGTTAATATATTTATTTTTTTAATAATTTTGTTCTTCAATTTATTTGTTAATACTTTTATTCTTAAATTTTTTATTTTATGGTAGCATCATTATTCTTGAAAGTAAGATGTTTGATTTGTTTCTTAATTAGAATGATGGTAGCATCATTATTCGAGGTAACTTTTAAAAAATACAAGAATTAATTGTGCCTCATTTTCAATCATTTATGAAGTGCATGTGTTCCCTGGAGTCACAGCTTACACCATAGCACTCCATACTATTTGTTTAATAGACTATTTTTTTTCCACTTAAGTGGATAAAAATTTGTTTCAAATATAATAATCCGTAAACCGAACCGAACCAATCCGTAAACCGCTGGTTTAAAAAATTTTCAATCCGAACCAAACCGTTATTTAATGGTTTGGTTTGAGAGGTAAAAAATCTGAACCGTAAAATATGGTTTGGTTCGGTTTTTAGCAAAAACCGAACCGAACCGAACCGCGCCCACCCCTACCTGGTAGACTGGACAATATCGCTTCTTTGAACTCTAACATTTCTTTACGCATGTTGGAGGCGACTTGCTGAGCCTGGTCGGCTGGGGAAATTGGCGGAACTGTATGATTTCTTGGGTGGTCACCAGGTGAAGGAACATCATTTGCCATATCATTGAATGTTTCCAAAAGATTGGATGGAATTATATCATTGTTGGCATTGCCCGGAGAATCACGTTGTTGAGAGGTGGAAGAGATTAACTCTAACTGCTTTCGAAGGTTTGTATTGGAGCTTCGCATGGTCAAATTCTCCTCCTCCAAAGTTTGTAACCGTTCTTGTAGCATAGATATTTGGGCTGAAGTTGGATCTGGTGTCAGCTCGCTGCTTGAAGCCATGAATGTCAGTCAGAATTGTAGACTGTGAAATCTTTTGCTTGCTATAAATCGCCAAGGCCCCACGGTGGGCGCCAAATTGTGGATGCTGGATTTCGCCCGAGATCCACAATCAGAATTTGTAGGTTGGGGGCATTAACGATCCTGCAAAACAAAGATAGAGTGAACGGGAGTAGACTACCACCGGTATGGTGGGTGCCGGGTACACTCCGACGCTCAAGTCAGTATAGTGAAATGAGCTGCCATTATGTAATATGCGGAAATAAGGCTTATTATTACCTTACTTTCTTTTGATAGCTGTGAGGACGGTGACAAAGGAAAGAAATTCTCAGAACTTGTGTCAGAGAATAGAAGTTTGTAAGAATGATGCCAAGCCTGCCCTTGAACCCTGAGTTATCTTCCCTTTTATAGATATGAAAAGTGATTATTTTGTAGCTGTGATAAAAGCTGGCAATGGGTCTACAATGTGCTGATATATCTGGCTATGGAACCCACAACGTGTCTTAGATCCAACTTTCGGCGTTGCACGTATTTGTGTTTAGAAAAAGTAAAAATAGTTAGTAACAACCATGTTTTATGCTGTCTACTTATTTGGCTTTTCATTTGTAGTGTTATGTATCGATGGAATAAAGTCTTTTGGGCTGGGTTTTCCAATATCATTTTTAAGGGCCAATATTTGTGGGCTTTTGGTATTGAATTTTGACGTGAAAAGCCAATTTTACCCTCGGGTCCAAATTTGGCACGTACACCTCTCTATTGAAGCCCACATGCGTCTCTATTTGTTTGTTGCAATCGGCCATAACACTCTGAACTAATCTCGCCATTGCTTCTCTAAGTCTTTTGGTCCTCTACCTCGTAATTGGACCTTCTAGTACTTGTAATGGGTCTTTTGCTTTATTGTCGGCCTGGATCATGTAACTTTTGAAATAAAAACCAGCCTTTCTCATTATAAAACCTGCACTATTAACACATCATTCTCATTTATTTTTGGTCAAAAACGTGGGAAGCTTTAAGGGAAGCTTGGAGAAAAGTTTGGAAACAAGTGGTGTTGATATCAAGCTTATTTCCCAAGCAAAGTGAATTCTAATCTTCTTTCTCTCTCCTAATTTCAGTTTTGGGCTTAAAAATTAAAAGCCCCAAATTGTCATTCTTGAACCCTAATTTCTCACTTTTGTATTTTAGCTTAAATGTAATGAGTAGTAAGCATATTCATGCATTTTATGATCTTATACACATGGATTAAGCATGATTGTGTTTGATGCCCAATTATTCATCCCTTAAGGGGCTGGCCAAATTTCATCAAATAAAAAGGGGGATTGCTGTTGTCTCCATTATTATTGAATGATGTTTATTAAAATGTTGGATTGTTGTTAAGATATGAATTTTGTTTTGTTATGTTGGAAAGTTCAAAGGTGGCAAAATAAACTCATGGCCAATTTTATTTGGATGTGTTGGGAATTATAGTTTGTGATGAATGATGTTCTAACATGTTGAAGTGTAGATGGGGGTGTTGGGATTGCCTTGGGTAGTGTCATGGATAATTGATTTTTTTGGCCCTAAAAATGGGGTAGCGTTGCGACGCATTTGGGCTGGCATCGCGACACCGAGCATGTAAATGTTCTTTGTTTTGGGTCTGGAAGCAAGAGTGTCGCGACGCTCAAGTAGCGAGTCACGACGCAAAAGCAATATCGTGATGCTCAACCCTTAGTGTCGCGACATGAAACAGAACATGCTCTCTGTCTGGCTCTGTTTGCATGGGTGTCACGACGTGCCAGACCTGGCGTCGCGACGCAATACAGAAAAAGTTTCATATCATTTCAGTTTCAACTTGAGATGTTAGAGGTCACCTTTAGGGTCTCATATCGGCACATGTATATGCATTACACCATTTCACAAGCATGATACATCATGTAGAGATAACAGTTAGTTGAATTAAGAAGCTTAGCCAAGTTTTGAAACATAATTCATGACTTATGTAACAAAGTCTACTGATTTTAGATTATCGACAAGAACCACAATTCTCTTCGACGAAGGGAGGAAGTACCAGCCAGATTCTAAATCAGTGAGTGGACCATTTTCTCAAACTATATTTACTTATATATTTTTGAATTGAAACTTAATTTTTCGTATTTAGGGCATTAGCCAAGTTTATTTTCAACTATGTTTTGAAAAGTATGATTTTGTGATTTTTGAGGCATCGGGGAAAAATCCACCTCAGATGTAACTTGGTACATATATTGGAATTGACGGACATGACATGTGCACATGTAGAGTAGGACTAGGGGACGGTGATATGTAACGCCCCTAGATCCTAGATTTCAGGACTAGAGGGACGGCGATATGGAACGACGCTAGACCGTAGATTCAGTGAAAGGATAGTGGCATGCATTGGGGAACAAATATACATAACACCTTAATGGCATGGGTTTGCACACCTGGCTCCAGTTTAGTGGCTTGGGGACGGTGATACGTAATGCCTAAGACCACTAGTTTAGACGTATGGGGGGATGGTGATACGTAACGCCGTCATGCGTCAGATTATCTACAAATACTCAGAGACATGGTTTTTAAAATGATGTTTTTATAAAAGAGCTTTTACGAGAAACAGTTCTATAAGAAATTCATAATTTTATAGAAAGAAAGGTTTCTAGAAAGTTTAACATAAAGAGATTGACTTTCAGATACGAAAGAGTTTTCAGAAAATATCCATTTTCCTCGAGACAATTTTTGATTTCAGTAAAACGAATGTTTTGAAAAGCATTTCAGATTCAGTTTTAAAATTGTCCACTCACTAGGTTGTTCAAATGCTCTAACCCCCCACTCCCAGTTTCTTTGTTTTTCAAGTTACTCAGAGGATGAGATAGGGAGGATGGATATTGATGGCAGTCACTGGGGTGTTTGGGACCACCAGGTCGAGTCAAAAGTTTAGCTCAGTCAGAGTCAAAGAAAAGTTACATGCATATGTTGGTATTAGTCGTCGTATATGTTTAAGATGTCCATTGGCATAGTTGTAAAATAAAATGTCATTGTGTATATGGTTATGATTATTAAATTATATTTTATGTCGATGAGTTGGGCAATGGTCCCTATGCATGAGTTGTATTTGAGATGTACTAGTATTGATGATCATAGTGACAGACTTAGGGGGATAGGACAACATATTCCCTGCTGCATCTTCTAGAGGGGGATGTTACAATTTTATTAGTGTTTTTGGGAATGTCAGGTCATAAGGCCATTTTAGGAATTAATTACAAATGTCGTATTTAATTTTTCTATGTAACCTATGGAGCACATTGCCAAGGAGGACACTAAGATAGAAATTGAGCAATGTTTGGTAAATGTGGATCGTGGTTGTAGGAAGTTATGGTAAATATAGGCATGGTGAGTTCGATGGTGAAGTGTGGAGGTGATTACCACACGAAAGAATGTTTACAAGCCAAAGTGTTAATATGGTCCGTAGTGAGCACATGACTATTTGAAGCATTATATCCATATATTGGAAATGTTACTACTCAATGGCAAAATTTTCGAAGGACAATCCATGGAGTCAAGAGTTGAAGACAAATAAATGTCTTGGGTATTTCGTGTATTAATTAGATTAATATAGAAAATCAAAAAGCACGGTCAATGCATTAGTTTTTGTTGTATGTATGTTTACAATTCAAATTATTTAAATAACATGTCATATAGCACACCATGGAGGCTGGGTATGTAGCAGCTTGCGAAGCAACTAAGGAAACTGTCTGCTCCTTAAGTTCTTGGGAGATCTGGAAGTTGTTCCAGATATGGATAAACCACTCACACTTTATTGCGATAATAGTGGTGCGATTACTCCTAAAAAGTACTTGCGATTACTTGCGGTTATCGCAATATAGTTGGGGTGTCGATTCCTCAGAGAGATAATTATAAGGAACTATTTTACTCTAGCAAAAACATTAACAGTAACTTAACTAAATAAAAGATTTAATTGGCAATTTAAATTAAATGTTATGAAAATTATGCAGGGATTATCAATAGAGAGAAATAGAAAAGCATCGGGAATCCCTCTTGTATCAAATTTCTATATTCAGTTGTTTATTCATTTTATTACTCAATTGAAGGTTTCACATCCCAAACCAACAATCGGAAGATATTCAATTCTAAACATGTCAAATTCTAAGGTAATTGATGAATTATTTTCTCTATGTTAACAAAACACAAAGTTATCGTTACGAGCTATCTAACGTCGACAATATACCTTCAGGCAATACTACAACAGAAGACCAACACATAAAATAACTTTACCATTAACAACTGAGTTTGCAAATCATACATAGAAGAAGCATGACTGGATATATATGAGAGTTGATAAAATACAGTTTCTAGATTCAGAAATCGTAAAATAATAAAGAATAAAAACTATCAATTGTATTAAACGTTAAAAAGGTACTTTAGGAATCAATAACATAAATATAAGAAATCAAATACAAGAGTTCATCCTTAGCTTTGCCTAAAAGATTAGTTCTCCATGGAAGAAAGAGGTGTAGCCTTGATAGATCGGAGAGACGTCATGTTTTCCTTGAAGTTCTTCGTTCTCCTCCCTTGATTTTGTGTTTGTGGCTCTTTGTTGTGTGTTTCTCTCTTGTTTCTCTATATTTTTCTCCTCTTTCTAGGGTTTGGACGAAGTTGGGTTTATATAGAAAAGTTTTGGAGTCATGATGCATATCAAAGACGTCAAAATCAGGTTTTTAGGGTCTTCTGGGGCGCCATGGAACCACGATTTGGGCGCCTCGACGCCAAACTTGCGGTACTCTTCTATGGGAGTGTGCAGGCTCCGTAGAGCCAAGAAGTTACGCACCGCGGCACCTGTGAGTTTTACTAGTGTTGCGTGCGTCTTGTGCCTCTGATGCTCCCGCGCACGTCCGATGTGTGCGTAAGGCCCCAAAATATGTGTAAATGCTCAATTCTTCATGTTCCATTACTCCTAATAACAAAGCACAAAACCAAATCTGATTAAGATTAAAACATATAATAAACAAGCCGAGTTAACGGTGTTCTAAGTACACTTTCATGCACTTATCACAACCCCAACCAACTTATTGCTAGTCCTTAGCAATTCAAGCACAAAAATAAAATAAGAACTAAATAAATAAAACTATCTAAGCCATTTTCATAGGGATCACGATTGCATTTAGCGTATGCAACAAGCCTTTAAACCCCTAGGAGTCCCTAGTGGACGAGTTATAGTCTCGTGAGGGCTTAAATCGACGACACCCACAAACGTCATTCAAAACACATACATTCATGCAAAAACAAAATGAAATAGTCCCAATAGTTACACATATTATTGTCCTCAAAGAATTCTTAGTAATGAAATCACAGAACTTTCAAAGTACTCAATGCAACTCAAATCCAAGTCCTTAAATAAATCATCTAAACCAGACTCACAGTATGTGTGTGAAAAGGTTCATTCACAGCTTGATTCCTAGGTAGGCCAACTCAATGATTTCGTTTAAAAATTGGGATCTGATGGGTCAAACCAACCTAGATATCTCAATTATGCTCTGTAGTTGCCTTTCTGTGCTCAGTATGGTATGATTTTCTTTTTCATTTTCTTGTCTCTTTTATTTTTGAACTTTTTCTTTTCTCTTTTTTTCTTTGTTTTTCAACACACCTACCATTTAAGGTAGAATTTCTCCTCATAGTGGTCCTAACACTCACCCATGGGTAGCTTCATGCTTATCGGTTATAAGTGGTTTAATTTCTTTCTTTCGAAACTTTTTCTTTTTATTTTTAACCATACCACACATCATAACACAAGAAAATCAGGATAGACATCTAAGCAAATGGTCATTCATCGACATGAAATTTCTTCACCTAGTCACCTTGTTAACTACATAGGCTTTCACTGCTAAAACCTATAGTTAAGTGCTTACGAGTCTAACCTAGATTAATTACCAATGCATCAGATAAAAATACATTAAAGAACTTATCGTTTCTAAGATTCCACCCTAAAGTAAACAATATCATCATCGAACTTGTGCTTTACTATTAAGGACTAAAAACAAACAAAATAAAATATATTTTTTTCTTTTTTTTAACAGGTATTATAACATGTATTATCATGCGCATGCATACACCCCCACACTTAAAACTTACACTGTCCTTAATGTAAGATAAATATAAAGAAAAAGAATTAAGGAACAACACTACCAGGCGTTGAGTTGATCAGGCTCTTGCTGGTAAGACTATTGTTGTGTGGCTGTGTAGGTTGTGCTGACGCCTACATAAATACTCATGCAAACAACAAACATGCAATTTGCACACAATAAAAATAAAAATGAAGTAAATAAATAAATAAAATCAGTAAAATAAATGCTTATGCAAGGGTTGCCTCCCCGCTAGTGCTAAGTTTACCGTCTTCAGCCAGATGTAACCACCCAAGTTGTCATGGTGGCTTCCATATAGCGGACCAAGTAGTCCCAAATGCTTCCTTCTTCGTTATCCACTAGTGATTAATGTATGAAAATGAATTTTTGGTTGGCTGCAGCATTTTATCTATTGATCCCCCAGGGTATGGTGGTTGAGATTGTAGGCTGCACATATGTAAAAATTGGTTCAATCTCATTTTTAACTTCCCAAGTATCATCTTCAAATGGGCACTAACTCTCATTTTCCTCCTTTTAAGGTTCTTTGGGATCAGTTCCAGCTCATGAGAGTTAGTTGTATGGTGTGCAGAGGCTGTTACAGGTAAGACTGTATATGTAATGGCACTCGTCATCTTCTCGTGGTTGTTTCTCAACATGGAAGATATTCACTTCCAGTGTCATGTTTCTAAGTGTCAACTTTATTAGACCATTCCTGCAATTAATAAGTGCATTATCTGTAGCAAGAAAAGGTCTACCTAAGATAAGTGGGATTTTCGACTCAGTGTCAACCACAAATTGTGTATCTAAAATCAAGAAGTCAACGGGGTAGTAGAATTTATCAATTTGAACTAAAACATCCTCAAATGCTCCCCGTGGTGTTCTAATGGATCGGTCAGCTAACTGTAAAACTACATATGTAGGTTTAATCTCACCAAGCCCTAACTGTACATAGATCGAATATGGTATGAGATTAACACTAGCACCTAAATCTAATAAAGCTTGACCAAACTCATATATGCTAATGTGGCAGGTAATGGTGGGACATCCTGGATCTTTGTACTTTAATGGAGTCCTCTGTTTAATTACTGTACTAGCCTGTTCTGTTAGAAATCAGTCTTTTTCACATTATGTTTCCTCTTCATGGTACATAGATCCTTCAAAACCTTCGCATAAATGGGAACTTAGTTTATCAAATGAAGGTTGATTTTTACCTGCTTAAGATGTTCTATGATATCACCATTTGGGTCTGTAGCTCTCGTTGTGGGCCTAAGTGCTTGAGGGAAAGGCCTTGTAACTGGGAAATGTGTCTATTGTTCTTCTTGAGAGGTTTTTACCCTACTATCCTTAGTGGCATCTACAGTGTTGGAGATGTCCTGCATCCCTACCTCTTTACCACTCCTAGTGAATATGGCATTAACACCTCTTACATTGGATACCTCATGATTAGCCTGTGCCATGTGTTGCCCTTGTGGATCAGGTTAAGCCTGAGATGGAAATTTTCCTTGTTCTTGCACACTCAGGACATTAGTCAACTTAGAGACTTGACTATTTATCTCCTTATTGTCCTCAACTACCTGAGCTATCAATGACTCAAACTTCTGATTGATTTTTCTCTAGGCCTCTATAAATGCATGTACAGTGTCCTCTAAAGAATTTCTAGGAACAGCAGATGTGTGATACTGAGGAGCACTGTAACTTTTCGGTTGTGATGTATGGGTAGGCTAATAAGGCTCCTGATTCCAACTAAGATTGGGGTGGTTTCTCCAACTAGGATTGTAGGTATCTGAGTAAGGTGTGTATGTCTTCTTGTACATCCTTAAAGTGTTGCAGTGCTCCTCATATGTGCCTCTCATCTCACCATATATCGGGCACACTTGGGCTAGATAGTCAGTTCCCTTACACACAAAGCATACCCATTGAGGTTCTAAATGGGCTATTACATGCATAGTCTGGCTATCTCTGGCTTGTAAGGCAATTAACTCTCTGGGTAATAGCTCAACTTGTGCCTTAAGACTATTCTATTCTCTAAAGTGGTATATGCCTCTGCTAGAAGAAGTGAGGTGTGTCATATTAGTGTTATCCATGGCATTAGGTCCAGTCCATGTGTGAGATTTCTCAGCTAGGTCATTTAAGTACTCTAATGCCTCATTAGGGTCATTTTGGATGAACTCACCATTGCAGATTGTCTCCACGAATTGGCGCTCTTTTGGGGTTAAACCGTCATAAAAATAGCTCACTAAGCGCCAACTCTCATATCCATGGTGAGGACAACTCGCTAACATCTCCTTATACCTTTCCCATGTTTGATAAAGGGTTTCAATGTCTTTTTAGGAGAAGGTAGATATTTGTCTTTTCAAAGCATTTGTGTTATGGTGTGGGAAGTATTTATTAAAGAATGCATGTGTCATCGCTCCATGATCCTATTGACTTAGGTCGTAGGGAATACAACTAGCTTTTAGCTCTATCCTTAAGGGCAAAGGGAAAGAACTTAAGTCTAATTGTGTCTGTGGTTCCAAACCGATCATGGAAAGTTGCTACAACCTCTTCAAACTCTCTAATATGCACATAAGGGTTCTCATTCTCCAAACCATGGAAGGTTGGGAGATATTGTATCATTCCAAACTTAAAATATATATGTGGTGCATTAGGAGGAAACATGATGCATGATAGTGTAGCTGTGCGAGTGGGATAGAGGTATTCCTCAAGAGACCGCATGGGTGGTCTCTCGTATTCACTCATGTTTCGTGTGCTAGATGTAGATGGTGTGGCAAAAAGATTATCAAACAGACTTTCTGAGTCTGAGTTTTCTTCTTCAATCCTAGCAAATCTACTAAACATATCCCTACGTCTAGGCATGCACTCAAACACAAGTAAAACGAGAAACAAGAATAAAAGACTAAACTAAGAATAAAAATCTAAACTAAAATTAAAACTGAAATAAAATAAATAAATAAAAACAAAAAAAAAGTAAAGAAAGGAACGAAGTTACCGATTTTTTGTTGACCAAGCAAACCTGCTCCTTTTGCTTGTAAACCCTCTCCCCGGCGACAGCGCCAAATTTTGATTACGCCCAAAAAGTACTTGCGGTTACTTGTGGTTATCGTAATATAGTTGGGGTGTCGTTTCCTCAGAGAGATGGTTACAAGGAACTATTTTACTCAAGCAAAAATGTTAATAATAACTTAAATTAAATGTTATGAAAATTATGCATGGATTATCAATAGAGAGAAGTAGCAAAGCATCGGGAATCCCTCTTGTATCAAATTTCTATGTTAAGTTGTTTATTCCTTTTATTACTCAATTGAAGGTTTCACATCCCAAACCAACAATCGGAAGATATTCAATTCTTAACATGTCAAATTCTAAGGTAATAGATGAATTATTTTCTCTATGTTAATAGCATACAAAATTATCGTTACGAGCTATCTAACGTCGATAATATACCCTCAGGTAATACTACAGCAGAATACCAACACATAAAATAACTTTACCATTCACAACTGGGTTCACAAATCAAATATAGAATAAGCATGACTGGATCTATATGGGAGTTGACAAAAGACAGTTTTTGGATTCAAAAATCGTAAAATAATAAAGAATAACAACCATCAATTGTATTAAACGTTAAAAAGGTATTTTAGGAATCAACAACAAAAATATAAGAAATCAAATACAAGAGTTCATCATTAGCTTTGCCTAGGAGATTAGTTCTCCATGGAAGAAAGAGATGTAGCCTTGATAGATCGAAGAGACGTCATGTTTTCCTTGAAGTTCTTCGTTCTCCTCCATTGATTTTGTGTTTGTGGCTCTTTGTTGTGTGTTTCTCTCTTGTTTCTCTCTATTTTCTCCTCTTTCTAGGGTTTGGAAGAAGTTGGGTTTATATAGAAAAGTCATGAAGTCATAATACGCATCAAAGATGTCAAAATCAAGTTTTTAGGGTCTTTCGGGGCGCCGCGGTGCCATACTTGCGGGACTCTTCTATGGGACTGTGCAGGCGCCGTGGCGCCAAGGAGTTTGGCACCGCGGCACCAGTGAGTTTTTATGGTGCTGCGTGTATCATGTGCTTTTGATGCTCCTGCGCGCGTCCGAAATGTGCATTAGGCCTCGAAACATGCGTAAATGCTCCATTCTTCATGTTCCATTGCTCCTAATAACAAAGCACAAAACAAACTTTGATTAAGATTAAAACATATGATAAACAAGCTGAGTTAGCGGTGTTCTAAGTACACGTTCATGCACTTATCATGGTGAAGTGAGAAATTCAAAAGAACCAGGAAGCCACAAGAGGGGAAAGCATATAGAGAGGAAATATCATCTCATCAGGGAGATAATGCAGAGATGAGACGTTTATGCCATAAAAATTACATCCGCAGAGAACCTGACTGATCCGTTTACAAAGACCTTGTCGGCTAAAGTGTTTGATGGTCACCTAGATGGTCTAGGATTACATGACATGTCTCATTTGCTCTAGTGCAAGTGGGAGTTTGTTGGGACATATGCCCTAGAGCTTCATGTAATGTAAACGGTCTTATATGTTATGAAATAAAATGATGCATTATTCATTTGTCAAAGTGTTTGTTTAATATCGTATATGGTAAATTATCTTAATTACCCTAGATTCCTCATGTGCTTTCAGACTTATTGTATGGGTGTCATACACAAGAGTATTTAAGTCCAAAGTTAGTAATCTAAAATAGTCCATATATAGCAAATAAAGCGGGTACTTTGTTTGTGGTTTATCTATAAATGCGGTTCATTCTATAATTGTATGGTGACCTTGATTCGGGATCGTCCATGTGGAGACATGAGAATGGAGGCACCTTGTATGATGTGATCATATAGGACTGGACCCAGAGAGAAATGAGTTTCTTATAATATCCATTAAATAAGGAGATTCATTTCGATCTACTAAATGGTCATATATGGATTGATCTTAATCATGAGTGTACTACGAACTCCTTTATGGCAGGGTATTTTCTTTGATTTACAAAGGTGAGGTTGGTGTAGCAGTCCCGACCAATAACTGCGTACTTTAGGGACATGGTTTACTGTGTAGCTGGGGACGTTTTACATAGACATGGATTTCACTCATTCTTAGTATATTCCTTATGGTTTGATTCAGTACTTGAACAGTTAGAGCGCTCAAGTCTTTCTATTACGAATAGAAAGATTAACATTCATAATGGTTATTAATAAATCGTTCAATATAGAATTAATGGTACTGAAGGTAAAAATAATTAAAGGGGTATAATGGACATTATGACCCGACTCTAATTACGAGATACTCGTGAAGGGTTAATCCGTATGTAATGACTATATCGATGGACACCGACGTGGTTCGGCATAATATACTATCTACGACAACGAGAGTGCAGCTTCAGATTTTTAGTGGAATAACCTAGGGTTAATAATTCAGAATATTTAATTAAGAGCTTAATTAATATTCTGAGATTATTGGAGCTCAGAGCCGAAAGTTTATTTGATCCCCGTGCTAGCTAGATATACTATATCAGATTAAATATAATTAGATAGTCCAATTAGATACTCACAAATGAAATTATTATTAATATGATTAATAATATTATTTTGTCACATTTGAAACTATATATTAAAATTTAATATATGATTTTAATAATTATATGATACTTATTGAATGTATAATATTAAATTATATATAATATAATTTAATGAGGCCAAATTTGGAATTTTCTAATCTTGAGTTTTGGAAACCCTTGGTTAGTTATGCTAAGTTGCAAAACTATTGCATTAAATTTGGAAACCCTTGGTGAGTTATGCTATGTTGCATAACTCTTGAAATTAATTTTGGTGGTTACACTTTTTGAAAGGTAATTGCATTTTCAATTTTGTAACACATCTTTCATTATGGTAAATGAATTTGATGTTACAAAATTAATTAAAATTACATGCTTGGCCGAAACTACTTATTGGAGGAATAGGAAGGATTTTATTTTTTGAAAAGAAAATAACCCTAAGTATAAAAGAAAAAGGTTGAGAAAAATAAAATAACCCTAAGGATTTTACTTTTTTCAGTGAATCTCGAATATTCTACCTAGCTCATCTTATTCTTCTTGAAAAACTCGCTCAAGTGTTGAGAAAAATAAAATAAGAACAAGAAGTAAAATAAAAGAAAAACTTGTGTGACATTGATCCCTAAAGTATTTAGGGATTGGTTTTGTGAGTCTAACCCACACTAGTCTCTGTTGGTAACGAGATATAGCTCGGAAGACTTTGTGGTGTCGAACAAAAATCCACCATCTCCATTTTCTCTTGACACATGGCAGTGAGCTTTATATTTTGTCACTGTCGCACACTATATTGGTGATACAGGGCAGATAAGCGATAAATATATCAATATTTACCGTCCATTTGACTTAATATTTTGTATAGTTTCTTGAGTTTTGTGAATATTTTGACGTGTTTTGTGTATTTTATAGATAAATAAGGTTTCAGGACTCACTGGAATCAAATCAGGGCCAAAATAATGAAAAACGGACAAAAAGGGCAAAATCATCGTTTGGGAGTCGCAACGCGCAACACTTCAGCATCACGACCGCTAACATGCGCTAGACACGTGTCAACATCAGAGAAACTTGCTATCATACGCACTTGCTAACATGTGTCTGCCACATGTCAACATCATAATAATCTCGCTAACGTACGCCGAACAAGTGTCATTATCCCATGCTGCCGACAATACATGTCATTGCTGACGTCAGCGTCGCGACACGTACAAGTTCATGCATCGCAAGGCCGAGCTAATAATTGAGCTGTCGACTGTCAGCATCTCAGGAAGCCGCGGACAGGTGGCACAAATCAACGGCGCGTCGCGAAGTGCAAGGTTTCTGACCGGTGTAAACACACGCGTATAACGCAAGCGCACGTATTGTTCAAGTAGTATAAAAAGTATCGATCCCACGAGGACTTAATACCTAATCTATTAATTTTATGAGGTCAAATAATTACTAGTATCTAACAGGTTGATTGATTGATTTGAAATGGTGATGATTTTGAATTTAAAAACAAGTAAATAAAATTGCACGAAAGTGGGTTTAAGAAAATTTAATATTATGAAACTATCTAGGGTTGTGAATCTTTCTAATATTTTTTAAGAGATGAAGTGGTTATTTCATGTTTGTGTAATATATCGATTTACTAACCTGGAACACTAAATTATGTGAAAGCCTCTGTCGATGGTTAGACGCAAATACCCAGTATAACCCAATTGAACCATATGTCTATGTCAACCATATTACCTGGATTCATTAAGTTTAAGTTCCAATTATGGCTACCCCCGCCCGACAGGTATATGTCTATCCTGTAAGGAAATCTATTAAAGGGTTATCTATCCTCAAGGAAGATCGTGGGCTATTAAGTCTAAGGCTGAAACCTAAAATTCATTTGTCAAGTTTATTTTAGATTTACCATATCAATCTTATTAGTGGCCAATTAACAAGACGCATAAGCTTAAGACTTAATAAGTAAACCTTTAAATTACCCAAACTATAAAATAACCCCTTATAAACTGGTGATATTGGATTTCATCACAATCCCAAATAACTGGCTTAGTTACGACACATATTTACGGGTAGTAAAAACTTAAATAAAATAAAAGACATAAAGTAAATGCTGAAAAGTAAATTACTGAAAAGTAAATGACGGAAAGTAAATGCTGAAATTAAATACTGAAAATTAAATGCTGAAAGTAAATTACTGAAAGTAAATTGCTGAAAAGTAAATGCTGAAAGTAAATTGCTGAAAAGTAAATAAAGTAAAAGTACAATAAAAGAAAATGCTGAGGTAAAAGGATCCACTTTTATTACTTCTATTTTAGATATCTCACTTAATATAATATATTAACTTTGCATGATAATTACCAACCAGCCATATAGGCGGTATCCAGATTAAGTCAAATTAATAATTAATTATCAACCGACCAATCAGGTGATATCCAGTTTAGTCAGGTTAGAACCAATTTAAATAATTACCAACCGACCAATATGGCGATATCCTCGTTAAGTCAGGTTTTAACTAGTTTATATATTATAATTAAGAGAGATTAATCTAAATATTAGTAATAAAATTTTTACCTTTTACCCCAGCAAAGGGGAGTTACCTCCTCATTACTGAAAAGTAAAAACTGAAAATTAAAGAAAAAAAAGTACTGTGCGTAAAAGTAAATTACGGAAAGTAAAAACTGAAAAGTAAAGAAAAGAAAGTGTGAAATCGGAAATTAATTACTGAAAGCTGTAAATAAACAAACAAGATACAATCTTCTTAGTATTCTTAAGGAATTCCTTAGAAGAAAGTATGAATTTACAAATGAAATGACTTGGTATTTATAGGCAAAATTTTGCCTTCACCAAATCCATTATTAATTGATCCACTAATTGCTCCACCAAATCCATTATTAATTGCTCCACTAATTGTTTATCATGTTTGGTGGTGATTTGATAATTTTTATTATTTATTTATTAATTTATTTTTTTTTTGCTTTGAAAATGATTGAAAATGACTTTAATAATTACATACAACACACTTCTGAATGGTTCATCAATTTCGGGCATGAAATATTCAGAATTCAAAATTAATTTGTCTCTAAAAGTTGTAGATCTTTGAGTCTTTGTTAATCTGGAACTTGAATCAGCTCAATCCAATATCGGAGTAAAGAGTTATACCCAAAATATGACAGATGCGCAAAACTGGAATTTCCAAAACTACACTTCGTTAAAACGCCCTTTCAAGTTTCCAATCTCCAAAATTAATATGTCAAGTCGAATTTTTGCCCTTATTTGACCCAGATTTCGTCCTAAATGATTTCATTATGTCCCAATATTATTTTACCTGCAAAATAAACTAAAACACATCAAAACGTTCATCAAACCCGAGAAACTAAACAAAATATTAAGTAAAAAAGAAGCGGTCAATATTGATATATTTTCTGCTCATCACACCCCCAAACCTAACATTTTGCTAGTCCTCGAGCAAAACAACAAAATAAAATACAAGAAAAAATTAAATTAAACTAAGCCACTTTCGTAGGGATCACGGTTGTATTTAGCATATGCAACAAGCCTTTAAACCCCTAGGTGTCCCTAGTAGACGAGTTATAGTCTCGTGAGGGCTTACAGCAATGATACCAACAACTTTTTACAAAAGTAAAAAGATAATAAAACTAATACACACAAAAGTAAAAATACAAGAGAAAAGAGAATAAAGAAATTAGTGACTAATTAGGTGAAACTTCTACTTCAAGTCACTAGTTGTTTTCTTTCTTTCTAAATTACTGAATAAGTAAATTCTCCGATTATATTTACCATTCTCCATATGCACAGCCGACAAAATATTAATCAACTCATTTTTGTCCACAACAGTCACAAGAGTAGTTGATAAGAGAATAATATTTTTGTCCTAAAGTTTTATCAGAATTCACACCTTTTTGCAGCAATGGAATAATTTTTCTGATTTTTTTCTTTTGATTTTTGATTTTTTTTATATACAATATCTTCTATCTATGTAGCGAGTGTTGGGTCGATGGCTCCCAAACCAGTTGGTTTTAGGGCACCTGGTGTTAAGACACCCCTACGGACTTAATTACTCAGACTTCAGATATATATATTTTTACAGCATCTTTGATCCATGTGGCCAGCTTTGGGCCAGTGACTCCCAAACCAGTTGGTTTTAGGGCACTAGGTGTTAAAACACCCTTACAGACTTAATAATTCGGATCTTAGACGTTTTTTTTTTTTTTTTTACTTCATTGCTTTTTGAGATACTTCCTCCAATTAAACTAGAGCACTGAATATTACAAACTTTTCAATTATAGCTCATGTCCTTACTCAGCTATCTCTTACCAATTTCACCTCTTTAGTCAAAATAAAAACACAAAAAAGCAAAATGTTTTTGTAATTTTTTGAAAATTGTTCAATTTTTTTTGTATTTTTCGAAAAATTTTGGACTAAAAATAAAAATAACACACAACTAAAAACAAGATACTGATCAACTAATTCTCTCTCCCAAACCTAAATGAGACATTGTCCCCAATGTCTTAAACAATAGAAGAAGAGTTTGGAAGATAGTACCTGGTTAGCTGAAATTCTACATGAAAAGTTAAAGGTTAAGATCCAAATTAATCCGATGCCTCTTACCACGATCGTCCTCGGACCAATTTATCTTTGAAATGATAGGGTCAATTTGTGGTTCATAGGCTAAGATTTGGTCAATTAGATCTGGAGCAGTTCTGGCAGTAAAGATGAGTTCTTTCATAGGTTTTGTCCGAACTCATTTCTCCGGGCATCATCAAGAAACACAAAAAGAAAATCACAAAATCCTTCAACGTTGTACAGTCCAAGCGGTTTCTGGTGTATGTTCAAGTTTGCCCAAGATAATACTGTAAAAATTTCCTCCAATGTACCCAAGCCACCTGGCAAAGCAATAAAAGCATCAGCACGGTTAATCATTTCTACCAATCGTTCAGACATACCTGGTACAATTAGCTCTTCTCCCTTTGATGGTCCAATAAGATTTGCCTCCGCCAAGGGTTTTGGGATGATTCCTAAAACTTGACTGCCTCATTCCTGTACAGCTTTTGAAACTATCCCCATAAGTCCAAGATTGCCTCCGCCATATACTAAGTGCATATTCCTTGCAGCTAAGACTCGACCCAATTCCTATGCTGCCTCTACGTATTGTGGCTTAACACCAACACTAGTACCACAAAACACACAGATATTTTCAACTCGTCTTCTTGAAGTGGCTTCCATGTTTTACTCTGGATGTCTTCAAAAGTGCAATGATGAGTTGAATTTATAACACCTGAAAAGGGTGAGTAAAATAATAGCACTAGTACCTGCCAAATGACAATTATTAGTTAACAGTAAAATAAATTGTGATAGTAAAAAAGTCTGGATCTTGTTGGAGAGAGTAAAAGAAAACAACAAAACAAATCACAATTATTAGGAAAAGACAAAGAGATATAATATGTACAAGAAAAGTAGCGGCTTGATTGACGTCTATGCGTCAGGGACAAACTTCCCATCTAATTTTCTTATAAATTGGCAAACAGGGTCTTTTGAGTCAGATTCCCGAGACTTAAATGTTGTCTTTCTTTTTGGAATTGTGTATGTAATTTACGAATGGCTATATGAACATATCCACTGGGATGCGTCTCAAGTGTTGAAGATATATCATCTATAGACTTCTTACTCAAGCCATCCCTAATGAATTTAATTTTATCTTCGCAATTATCAGACACCATTCCTAAAGAACGACAACGAGTATTGCAATTCCAGCGTGCACATTTATAACAAACACCCATTTGTTTAGCTCTACGTTTCTTTGCAAATGTGCTTTTTCCAAAACCGGGTAAATAAGAATTACAGAAATCAGAATACTCACATGCTAATCGGATATGTGCTTCGATTATCCAACGAATGTCATTAGGAATATCATGAATCATCAGTAGTCTCATCCGTTCCAAGCGAGCTTTGTAGACTTTCATCAGAGAGTTTTGAGGGAGAGAAGGAAATTGCTTGTGAAGATTTGCGAGAGTTTCTTTCATCCTGAAATGTCTTAATCTGCAAAAACTAAACACACAAAATTAAATCACACCAACTCACAATATATACACAAATTGCATGGGTTGCCTCCCTGCTAGCGCTAAGTTTAAAGTCATGAGCTAGACGTGACTTCTCGAACGTTAGGCTGGATCTGAAAGTGTGACACTTTCTTTTTGTCGCTCAAATGATTCTCCCCAGTAGTGCTTGACACGCTTGTTTTTAACCTTGAAAGTTTTGTTGGAGTCAGGATCATGTATCTCAACGGCTCTGTCTGGTAAAACCTTGGTGATCACAAATGGACCTGACCACCATGACTTTGGCTTCCATGGGAAGAATTTCACCATTGATTTGTTTAATAGTACCTTCTGCCCTGGTTCCAGTTGTATGCGCATTAACTTATCATCATGTCTTTTCCTTGCCTTTTCCTTGTACAATTTGGCATCCTCAAAAGGTTGTATGTGAAATTCCTCCAATTCGTTGAGCTGGTGGAACTTTTTCTCTTTTGTTGCTTGTAGTGCAAGAATTGGCTTTTCCAGTGCAAAAGACGCTTTATCTTCAGGCTCCACAGGCAATTGACATGTTTTAAGTTTGTCTGTAGAACTTTGCATTGCATTGGAGTTCTGAATGGTACTTTGTATCACATCAAGTCTGAAACATTCTTTCTTCTTTTCATCATCTGGGAAATTCATGGCCTTGAAAATATTGAATGTTACTTCTTGGTCTTGTACCCTCATGGTTATATCTCATTTTTGTACATCAATAATGGTTCGACCTGTAGCCAAGAATGGTCTCCTGAGGATGAATGGCACGTCTGCGTCTTCCTCCATATCAAGGACAATAAAATCTGTTGGGAAAATGAATTTGTCAACCTTGACCAGCACATCTTCAACTACACCTCTCAGAAATACGAGCGTTCTATCAGCAAGTTGTAGTGAGACTGAAGTGGGCATTGTTTCTCCAATCTGCAGTTTCCTGAAAATAGAAAAAGGCATCAAGTTAACACTCGCACCTAAATCACATAAAGCCCTACCAAAGTTATGTTCTCCTATGATGCAAGGAACAGTGAAACTGTCAGGATCTTTCAATTTTGGAGGAAGTTTCCTCTGAATGATAGCGTTGCATTCTTCTGATAATGCTACTGTCTCGTAATCTCCCAATCTCCACTTTCGTGAAAGAATGTCTTTCATGAATTTGGCATAGCTGGGCATTTTTTCCAATGCTTCTGCAAATGGAATGTTGATATGCAGCTTTTTGAACACCTTCAAGAATCGAGCAAATTGCTTGTCCAGTTTGTTTTTCTGAAGACGTTGAGGAAAATGTGGAGGTGGAGTGATCTGTTCTTTTTCCTTTGCTTTTTTTTTCCTCCATCTGTTTCTTTGTTTCTTTTGGAACTTCCTCAGCAGTTGTTTTGGCTCCAACATCTTTGTTGATTTCAGTACCACTTTTTAACATGATGGCATGACATTGTTCCTTTCTCATGTTCCTTGGATTTGGCTCTGTGTTGCTGGGAAGAGTACTTGGTGGTCTGTAACTCTGAGCATTGGCCAGTTGTCCCATTTGATTCTCCAGTGCTTTGATAGAAGCTGAATGACTTTGATTGAATGCCACTTGATTTTGAACCATGGCTGCTAAAGCATCATATTTTACTTCTTGTTTCTTCAACTCGGCCAACACTTATATTATTCCTGGTTCTTTTTCATGCTCCTGGCCTTTGTTCTGTTGCTGGAATCTGGGTGGTGGGTTGTTCATTTGCCCTGAATTGTTGCTCCATGAAAAATTCGGTTGATTCCTCCACCCTGGGTTGTAGGTGTTGGAATATGGATTGTTCCCATATCTGTTGAAATTGTTGACATAATTCACCGTTTCTCCAAGTTGGTTTGGTTATGGTGCTCCTCCATATGGTGAACTTGTGGATCCACCATTAACTTTCATGTTAAGAGTTTCCAGATTTTTGCAAATCACATCCAGCTTGGAATTCAGTGCTGTGTTGGCTCCAACTTCATAAATTCCTGCAATTCTTTAGATCATGCTCCTTTCTGTTGGCCATAAAGAATTATTGTTGGTCATTTCTTCAATTAAGTCTCAGGCCTGATCTTCTCCTTTTGCCATCAAAGCTCCTCCAGCAGCAGCATCAATTGTGGTTCTCATTATTCCAGAAAGTCCATTGTGGAAGGTTTGGACTTGTAGCCACTTTGCGATCTCATGATGATGACATTTCCGGAGTAAATCTTTGAATCTTTCATAATCTTCGTAAAGGGATTCTGAATCTTGTTACACGAAGGATGTGATGTCATTCCTCAACTTTGCAGTTCTGGCTGGTGGAAAGTACTTTGCAAGGAATTTGGTGGCTAGAGTGTTCCAAGTTGTGAGGGAATATGCTGGTAGTGAATGTAGCCAAGCTTTAGCTCTGTCCTTCAAGGAGTATGGAAAAACATGCAGTCTCATTGCTTCTTCAGCTGCTCGGTTGTAATTTAAAGTACCGCAAACTTCCAGGAAGTTGCTGATGTGGGAATTAGGATCTTCAATTGCATTTCCCCCAAACTGTACTGACTGCTGAATCATCTGGATGCATGTTTTGATGTCACACGCATTTGCTGGTAAATGAGGAAGTACAATACAGGAAATGAAGACGTCGACCATCAGAATGGTTCTGTCTCGAATGGGTATCGGTGGTGCAACTTCCAAAGGTTCAGGTTCCATGTTGACTAAAGCTTCTTGGCCTTCTCGCATTTCCCTTCTCAACTGTCTGATGGTTCTTTCAATTTCTGGGTCAAGCGGTCGGAGTTCAAAGCTTCTGGTTCGTCTCATGTAGTTTCTGAGAACTTGAAACACAAGAAAACAAAAACAATAAGTAAAAAGAAATTAGATACAAGTAACGTATCTAACCCCAAAACTAATAGTGAAAGAAAAATAAGTCCCCGGCAACGGCGCCAAAAACTTGACCGGTGTAAACACACGCGTATAACGCAAGCGCATATATCGTTCAAATAGTATAAAAAGTATCGATCCCACGAGGACTTAATACCTAATTTATTAATTTTATGAGGTCAAATGATTACTAGTAGGTTGATTGATTGATTTGAAATGGTGATGATTTTGAATTTAAAAACAAGTAAATAAAATTGCACGAAAGTAGGTTTAAGAAAATTTAATATTAGGAAACTATCTAGGGTTGTGAATCTTTCTAATGTTGGACAATTATGACCCATAACATCACTATTTGTACAGATCATGGTGTTGTTGTACAAATTAACTATGTGACAAAGGAAATTGCCATTTTATCATTTGTAATTAGATTACCAAAATATATAAATGATAGAAGGTCCTTATGATTAGTTCCGGATTGAGATGATATGAGACAGTATCAATCCACGAAGGTTTAATCATTAAATATCCATAGTCGGAGTATTATCGAGATTGGACATCGATAATGCGTAAAAGACTAGTATTACAGTTGTGCGCGTTGTGGGAGCATAACAACATAGTTCTCATATATTTGGGTATATGATACTCATGCAAGTGTAATAGGAGGTTGTGTTTACTGATGGTACGGGAACAGCTTCGCTCTGGATAGACCCCTCAGAATTCCATTGGTAGTATGACTATGTGTCTATGGAAGTCCGAATCAGGGTAGATGTATTTGGTCTTAACCTGAGACTTGCACCGCTAATACTTGCGACAATCAATATACTTTGGTTTTGGTCGTCCATGGCTTTAACAGGTTCTGTGTACGCCTCTTCTGGGTATATTGAGAATCGTAGTGTATTGGGTGTGATGTCAAGATGGAAGTATCACTCCAGTCATAGTGGAGATGATGATCACGTAGGATACGGAACTGGTGCTCTTTTATGCTGCAGCTATCGGGATATCATGACTAGGTCATGTTTATCCGATAATAGAGACTAGTTACCAGAGATCCGATATGTGCTTCGTACGGGGCAGACACAATCCCAGCCCCAGGCCTAGCACGTGACATCCGATACTGGATCGAAATACGCAATACTATGTATACTACGCCTGATATAAATCATATATTCCTTTGAGAAAATTAATCTGGAGAATTGGGTAGGCACGGTGCTTTGCTAGAAGCCAACCATGTCTTGTAAATCGGTAAGAACATGGTACCGGGTACGCACGTGTTCGGATAGTCCGATGACCGTATTACTGCCAACATATCCATGGATCTCTTGGGTCGCTTCCCAAAGATTCACCGATGACATTTGACTCGAACAGAATTAATCTAGGATTAATTATGAGAGAGAAAATTAATCTGGGATTAATTACGGTAATAATTAATCTGGGATTAATTAACTGAGAGAAAATTAATCTGGGATTAATTGCTTTTGAGATCTTGAAACAGAAGATGGTCTCTATCCCCCATCATAGTTGCATCAGACTGGACCCTTCCATTTAAGGTGATGTGCGATGCTAGTGATTTTGCTGTAGGTGCAGTTTTGGGACAACGCAAAGCAAAACTTTTCCACACCATTTACTACTCCAACAGAACTCTGAATGAAGACAACTCAACTACACAACCACTGAAAATGATTTCCTCGCAGTTGTGTTTGCTTTTGATAAATTTCGCTTTTATCTGTTGGGTCCCAAAGTGGTAGTCTACACATATCATTCAGCAATCAAATACCTGATCGCGAAGAAATATGCCAAACCTAGATTGATCCATTAGGTTCTTCTACTACAAGAATTTGATGTGGAGATCCGAGACAGGAAAGGGACAGAGAACCAATTGGCATATCACTTATCGAGGCTTGAGAATGGAGAAACAGCTGGCAATGAACTGACAATAAAAGAAACCTTTCCAGATGAATAGTTTTTTTACATGAAACAGCAGGATATCCCTTGGTATGCTGACTACGTAAATTACATAGTATCGGGAAATGGCCGTTGGAATGGACTCATCAGCAACGAAAGAAGTTCTTCAAAGAAGTCAAGCACTATGTCTGGGATGAACTGTACCTGTTCAAATGTTGTGCTGATCAATTACTGAGACGTTGTGTTCCACAAGAGGAGATCAATAGTGTCTTTCAGCATTGTCATTCATCACCATATGGCGGACACTTCAGCATAAATAAAATTGCAGCCAAAGTCATACAATCAGGTTTTTTCTGGCCCACTCTGTTTAAAGATGCTTACTTATTTGCTCTTCAATGTGATATGTGCCAGAGAATGGGAAATATTTCAAGGAGAAATGAATGACCTCTGAAAAACATTCTGTAAGTAGAGATATTTGATGTATGAGGGATTGATTTTATAGGACCCTTTGTTCCATCATTCGGAAACTTGTACATTCTAGTTGTAGTAGATTATGTCTCCAAATGGGTTGATGCAACAACATTGCCATCAAATGATTCAAAAGTGGTGACAAAATTCCTTAAAAAGAATATTTTCACTCGCTTCGAAACACCTCGGGCAATTATTAGTGATGGTGGCACACACTTCTGCAATAAATACTTCGATGCGCTCCTATCCAAATATGGAGTTACTAATAAAGTTGCCACTGCCTACCATCCACAGTCAAATGCCCAGGTTGAAGTTTCAAACAGGGAGATCAAAAGAATTTTGGAGAGAACCGTTGGATCAACAAGGAGGGACTGGTCTACAAAACTAGATGACGCATTATGGGCCTATCGGACAGCTTACAAAACACCCATTGGTATGTCCCCATATCGAATGGTGTTTGGGAAAGCATGCCATCTGCAAGTGGAACTTGAACAAAAAACGTACTGGGCACTGAAGAAGTTAAAACTTAATCTACAAGTAGCAGGAGAAAAACGCTCCACCAACTCAACGAATTGGAGGAATTTCGCCTACAGGTTTATGAGAATGCCAGAGTGTATAAAGAAAAGACCAAGAAATGGCATGATCGAAAAGTAGTGCGCAGACAACTGGAACCAGGGCAGCATGTGTTGTTATACAATTCACGGTTGAAACTTTTCCCTGGAAAGCTGAAATCAAGGTGGTCCGGTCTATTTGTGATTACTCAGGTTTTACCATACGGAGCTGTTGAGTTATTTGATCCCAACACCAATGATACATTCAGGGTTAACAGTCAGCGTGTCAAGCACTACTGGGGAGAATCATTTGAGCGACAAAAAGAAAGTGTCACACTTTCAGATCCAGCCTAACGTTCGGGCAGTCATGTCTAGCTGACGACGTTAAACTTAGCGCTAGCAGGGAGGCAACCCATGCAATTTGTGCATATATTCAGATTTGGTGTGTTTTATTTTTGCGTGTTTAATTTTTGTAGTTAAAGTCAAATTTCAGGATGGACGACGTTCTCACAAATCTCCACAAGCAATTTACTTCTCTCCCTCAAAACTCCCTAATGAAAGTCTACAAAGCTCGCATGGAACGAATGAGACTTCTGATGATCAAAGGTATTCCTAATGACATTCGTTGGTTAATTGAAGCACGAGTCCGATTGGCAGGTGAGTCTTCTGACTCTTTTATTTCATATCTGCCTGATTTAGGAAAAAACACATATGCTAAGAAAAGAAGAGCTAAAAGATTAGGTGTTTGCTATAAATGTGCACGCACGACATGTAATACTCGTTGTCATTCTTTAGGAATGGTGTCTGATAACCGTGAAGATAAAATTAAATTCATTAGGGATGGCATGAGTAAAGAGTCTTTAGATGACATATCATTGACTCTTGAGACGCATCCCATTTGATATGTGTATCACGCGATTCGCATGTTACATACACAATTCCGAAAAGAAAGACAACAATTAAGTCTCGAGAATCTGACTTTAAAAGACCATGTTTGCCAATTTATAAGAAAATTGGATGGGAAGCTTGTCACTGACGTATAGACATCATTCAAGCGGTTACTTCTTGTAAATATTATTATCTCTGTCTTTATCTAATAATTGTGATTTATTTTTTATTTTCTTTTATTTTCTCCGACAGGATCCAGATTTTTTTTTACTTTCACGATTTATTTTACTGTTTAGCTAATAATTTTCATTTGGAATGTACTAGTGCTATTATTACTCACCATTTTTCAGGTTCTATAAATTCAGCTCATCATTGCACTCTTGAAGACATCCAGAGTTGAGAAATAAATAAAAATAAATAAATAAATAATGGAAAAAACTTCAAGAAGACGAGTTGAAAATATCTGTGTGTTTTGCGGTATTAGTGTTGGTTCTAAAACATAGTATGTTGAGGTAGCATAAAAATTGGGTAGAGTCATAGCTCAAAGGAATATGCACTTAGTATATGGCGGTGGCAATCTTGGACTAATTGGGTGCGTTTCAAGGGCCGTACAGGAAGGAGGTAGTAAAATTATGGGAATCATCCAAAACCTTTGGCAGAGGCGAATCTGATAGGACCATCAAACGGAGAGAAACTTATTATACCAGGTATGTCTGAACGACTGGTTGAAATGATTAATCGTGCTGATGTTTTTATTGCTTTGTCAGGTGGCTTGGGCACGACGGAGGAAATTCTTACAATAATATCTTGGGCGAACTTGAACATACACTATAAACCGATTGGATGATTTAATGTTGATGGATTTTAGACTTTCTTTGTGTGTTTCTTGATGATGCCCGGAGAAATAGGTTTGTATCAAAACCTGTAAAAGATATCCTCTTCACTGCCAGAACTGCCCATAATTTAATTTTCCAACTTTTAGCTTTTGAACCACAAATTGACCCTATCATTTCTAAGATTAATTGGTCTGATAATGATAGTGGTAAAAAGCGTCGGATAAATCTGGATCTTAACCTTTAATTTTCTTTTTAAGATGTAGAATTTCAACTAACCAGGTATTATTTTCTAACTCTTCTTCTACTTTTTTAGACATTAGGGACAATGTCTCAATTAGGTTTGGGGGAGGGTAATAGTTGATTAATATCTTATTTTTTTAGTTGTGTTGTTTTTTCTTGGTTTTTAGTCAAAATTCAAAAACAAAATTTAAAAAATTTTAAAAAAAAAAAAAAATTATTGTAGGCATTGCATTTTCGCATGTGAAACCCGATGATGAGTCTCAGTTGGAGGCACTACCTTTTTAGCTAAGGATATTGCGGGAAACGGAGGTCGGAAGGGGAAATTCAGAATAAGTACGTCATCAGATTCATTTCGCAAGTCCACTGTCTTCGTTAGTGCTGCGTTCGTTACTTCGTTCGAACGTCAAGCAGATTGCGGGCGTTCGTGTAGCGTTCGAACGGCATCGGTATTTCTGGTTTTGCTGCTAGCCTCACACCCCAGCCCAATTAGCCCACCAAAGCCCATAAAACACATTTAAAACACATGGGGAATTAAATTAAACATTAAATTAAATATTAAGGTAAATATTAGTAATGTATTTGAATTAAATAAAATATTTAAACCATTTACCAATTAAATAAAACATAATATAATCATACCTAATTAAGACAAATCAAATATATTAACTTCCTAACTAAACAAAATCACATACTAAATTAAAAAGATGTCATGCCTAATTAAAATCAATTATAACAAATTAAAGATATTGACTTCCTAATTTGTCCCCCCTCAATCTTTGACTTTCCTTGCTCAACACTAAATCAAATCCCTTCCTTGTGAGGCAAGGTGAAGCCCTAGCCATTTTCAATATAAACAACCCCTAACCAATACATGATAGCCCTAGCTCATACACAAGACTTACACGAAAATCACAACACCAAGAGCCCTAGCCACTCACGACAATAGCAAGAAGAAAAACACAAATAATTCTCTTTATCTCCCCCACTCCACAACCGAAAACAGCAGCCCCTAAACCTCCACACATCACCGAAAATACACCCCCAAACAGCAGCCCCTGCACCTCCTAAAACACGCCTGAACAGTAGCCCAAATCACCCTCAAAACAACAGCCAAATACTCTTAAAACAGTCCCTAAAATCCTCAAAACAGTAACATAAAAACTGCATTTATAATCCTTAAAATAATCACATTAGACTGCACTAAAAACCCACAAAAAACACTCGAAACAGTTCGTTGAAACGCCAAAACAGTGACCAATAATTGAGCTGCGAAACCGCGAGGAAACAGCAGCAAAACGGAGTCAAAACAGTAGCTTGAGCAGCGAAACAGCGAGGTAAAACGCAAACCAGTGAACCAGAAAAGTTACGGAGCGATAGCCCTTCCGACGGCCGTGAATCGTGAGTCCGAAAGTCGACATAAAAGGTTAGACCTGAGGGTATTTTTCAGACTCATTTTCAGTTGTATTTTTATTTTTATTGAGTTCCGTTTGCATGATTATTTTTGAGTGAAGCATGTTGTGGCCTTTGAATAGATAGAAAGTGCATGAATTGTGAAATATTATATGTTGTGGCCTTGTAATAAAATGAAAGATGTGTCAACCCTCGCGGTATATCGGATGGAAACCCGGACATAAATTTCATAGCCGATTCTGAATGGACGGTAGTATGATCTGTACTCGGGATACAACTCCACGTACCGCTTGAGTAAACGACACCTTCTTTTGTTTTATGTTGCTTTGATTTATTTATTATTCATTATTTAAATTCTGCATGTTACTTGTTTATGCGTGATGCGATCGAGCGCATGGGCTTAGTAAGTCGGATTAAAGGTCCCCTATTTGGAGGGGTTAAAATCCTTTACCACGATGCTTTGCCGCGCCGGTTGATGTGTGTTCGGTTGAATGCAAGATATGTTCAATCGGGCATACCAAGTTTGATATGATTGCCTTTATTTTTGTATGTATGATACAATCGAACGCATGGGCTTAGTAAGTCGGATTAAAGGTCCCCTATTTGGAGGGGTTAAAATCCTTTACCACGATGCTTTGCCGCGCCGGTTGATGTGTGTTCGGTTGAATGCAAGATATGTTTAATCGGGCATACCAATTTTGATATGATTGCCTTTATCTTTGTATGCATGATACGATCGAGTGCATGGGCTTAGTAATTCGGATTAAAGGTCCCTTATTTGGAGGGGTTAAAATCTTTTACCACGATGCTTTACCGCGCCGGTTGGTGTATATTCGATTGGATGTGAGATAAGTTTAATCGGATACGTGAGGTCCCACATTATGGATTTGTTTGTTTATGAATGTGTTGCATGCATCAGGTCTGGTTCCGTTCGAACGCGTTCTCGAACGCAACACGAACGCGAACCTTCTGTTTACCATTCGAACGCGTTCTCGAACGCTACGCGAACGCGCACGCATTTTCTTAGTTTCATCCTGCATCATGTCTGGTTCCGTTCGAACGCGTTCTCGAACGTTATACGAACGTGAACCTTCTGTTTACCGTTTGAACGCATTATCAAACGCTACTCGAACGCGCACACATCTTCTTAGTGTTTCATGCATCAGGTCTGGCTCCATTCGAACGCGTTCTCGAATGCTATACGAATGCGAACCTTCTGTTTACCGTTCGAACGCGTTCTCGAACGCTAGGCGAACGTGCACCCACTGAACTGAGTTATTTTCATCAGATTTCATACATAACTGTCCCTAGTAGCTATTCCGTCGTTTGATAAACCTGATTATTTCTATGCATTATGCATGATTGTGTAAGTGTCGTTCATCTGTATTCCCCACATGTATGAGTATAATGTGTTTATTAACTTGTATGCTTGCCGTATGTTAATCTTTATGTATGCAAATTGAGACATAAATTACATGCTAATAGGCTGTATGCAAATTCGGATATGTGTTACATGTAAATTTATATGAACTTGTTGATGTATGTATGTGAATTTAGAAGCATGATACTCTTGAAAATAAGTGTTACTTAAACTTGATTAAATTATTACATAAATCTTTTCATTACAAGTGACATAAGTAAGGGACCATTCCGAACCCAACAGTTTGAGGTCTTCCCTTGAGAGGGGTGAGTGCGGCCTTAAATCTCATTTTCCTGGTTCACACCAGGTGGCGACTCCATTATTCTCCGGTTTAGTCCCCCGGACTATTCCGTACTCCCAACCAGGCCGCGAGCCTGGAACAGCATGCGTCGTCCAGTTCCTGTGTCCCACAGTCTGGCGACTCCACTAGGGATAGAGAATCGGCCCCGAAATATTGTCTTGTAATGTTTGGATTTATGTTCTAATTGACCGTGTCTATAGTGGATAAAATGAGGGTTTAATCAAGGGCATCTTGAGGCTAGGTAATGGTTTGGTGTCTTTATTCATTCACTACCTTCCTATAAGGAAAAGCTGTGAAGGCACCTATATGGCCATCTACCATTAGCCTATTGTGATGGACTAATTTGGAGGACTCGTTGTTTATTCCTGACACCAAACGATAAGAGCCTAAGAGGCTTGGGTATTTAAGTGAGCCTCGCTCCACCCTCCCTCTGGGGAATCTACAACGGGAAATCCATTTGACAGTCAGTCACACACCATAGCTCATTGGCACGTACCTTGGTGTATAAAAAAGGGTGCGCTCACTTGGTCGCTCGAACCCTTGATTGGGGAGACCTAGTTGTGGGCCATCCTTCGCCGGTGAGAGCATTTGTCTACACTCTTGCGAACCCACCCATAGACCGGGTTTGTATGGTTAAAGTAACAATTATTTCCTTGAAAATGTGCTTGTGGACCATCCTCATTTGGATGCAGTTGGACCATTGTCAGAAATGCGGACTTGCTGGGCCATTTAAACTGGGGCGAGTTCATACCTTATGACCATTGGGCCCAAAGCTTCTGAAATGTTGATGGGCCATTCCGTAGAAATTATTACTTTATGTTTGCATTATCTTTTATGCTTGTGTTTGGGAACATCATCGTTTGGATCCATTTGGACCATTTGTCATGAGATATGGGCTTGTTGGGCCATTTAAACTGGGACAAGAACGTATTTTATGACGGTTGGGCCAAAGGCTTCTAAGTGATTGATGGGCCACTTTGTGATTGTGTTCGGAATATTACCATTTGGAATTAGTTGGGCTTCTTGCCATAAGATGTGTACTCGTTGGGCCATTTAAACTGGGACGAATTCACTCCTATGACAGTTAGCCCAAAAGCTTCCAAAATGATAACAGGCCGATTTGTTTGAGAATTTTAGTTGATGTAGTATGTTATATATGTTACATGCATCTCATGCACCTCATACATACATATATCATGTTAACACAATCTATCTCTTAAAAAGACATCATAGATTCCGTTTGGGTTAGAGAAGGGACAAGGCTCATTAAAATAACAGTAACAGTCATGAGTGAATCTGGTAATGAGGTATCCCGTATGGATCAGTTAGAGAACAGTCTCGCCAAGGTCACTAAACAGTTGCAAGCTTTGACTACTGCTGTGGCTGGTACGGATGTGCCCCGTGCTGGGGGAATTTCTGAGAATGTGAGGCGTGAGGAGCCTCCGAATGGGTTGGGGATGATATCCCCACTTTTGATGATGATATGGCAGAGTATGCAGCAGGCAGAGTATCTGGGTCTCAGGCAGAGTTACAGAAACTTCGGGATCAGGTTGAGTCAGTTACCCGCAAGATGAGGGGTAAAAATAAGGATTTGCTGGATTATGACACACTGACTTTCGAGGAACAGTTGCCGGCACAGTTTAAGATGCCTGATATGGCTAAGTTTAACGGGAATGAGGATCCAATGGTGCATCTCCGGCAGTTTGTATCAGTCATGAGTTCTGTTGGTTTATCTCAGCGCCAAGTGCAGAAAATGTTTGGAATGTCGCTCGAGGGAGCTCCCGTGGTGTGGTACCACAGTTTGGAGAAGAAAGTGAAGAAAGATTGGAGGGAGTTGGCTGATGCTTTCCCGAAGCAGTATGTCACTGACCTATAGATCGATCTGTCACTTCGTGATCTGGAGAATGTTAAGCAGAAATCGGAGGAGAGTTTTAAGGAGTATGTGGACCGATGGAGGGGTCAGTTGTTGAAGATGCAGACTAGGCCTTCGGAGAACGATCAGATTAAGATGATTATCAAGGGCACCAAGCCCTCAATTTACAGCAAGTTGAGGAGGATGACCTCCATGATTGCAGACTTTCGGCAGTTGAGGGAAACTGTCATGGATATTGAAGAAGAAGAAGAGGCCGAGAATAGAAAATTATATGGTCTGAACATGAGGCCCATTGGGGGAACATCGGGAACAAAGCCCGTTTATGCTGAGATTGCCGCTATCCGGAACCGGCGGTTTTCCAACTTGGGAAGGCCCTGTCCAAGGTGCTAGAGAAATTGAAGAGGCAATGGCTCTTAAAACCCTTGGAAGCCAAACCATTACCCAATCCCCTACCATCACATTATAACCTAAGCCTTTACTGTCACTTTCACCAACAAAAGGGCCATGACACTGACAATTACGCCCGACTCCGCCATGAAATCCAAGACCTGATAGATTCCAAGAAAATACCTGACCCAGAAACAGAACAGCCTGACACACACAGAAACCCCTTACCCAATTACCGTGCCGTACCACCACCAGCCTATATGATCAATTCTGGCCTCCCTGAAGACCTTGTCCTAAAATCCTTTCACCCTCAAGCCTTTTGCCTGGGAATCTGAGATAGTACTAGTGAAGATGAGACTGAGCAGGGGAAAAACTTTTGGCTTGATTTCTCTAGCAGTGATGAGGAAGAAGTAATGGGAATGACGCGCATTGGTCGTTTTTACAATGATGTGGCAGAAAAGGGTAAGGAAGTTTTGAAAGATGGTAGAGAAGTGGTTGAGACTGTAGAAAATACTGAGGGGGATATAGTGTTAAGGCAATTGAGGAAAACTATAGCACAATTGAGTATCTGGGAACTGTTATGTGCATCTCGGGAGCATAGGCAGGCCATGGTCAAGGCCTTGAGCAAGATTGTGGTACTGGAGGACGCCAACCCTGCAATGTTTGTTGGGTCAGTTCAGAAAGAAGCTTTGCAGATTTCTTTTTCTGAGAATGAACTCCCGGCGGTGGGAAGAAATCATAATAGGCCTCTATTTATCAGGGCCGAGGTGAGGGGCAAGAGAACTTCATGTGTGATGGTGGATGACGGTTCGTCCATCAATGTGTGCCCGCTGAAAATTCTGGCGAGATTGGGTATGAAAGCAACAGACTTGGACCCCTCCAGCATGACTATTAAGGCTTATGATGACATCAAAAGGGGAGTCGAGGGTACCTTTGTGGCTATGGTCAAGGTAGGACCGATTGAAGATGAGGTTGAGTTCACAGTACTAGACATCCCGGCTACTTTCGCCTTATTGTTGGGAAGGCCTTGGTTTCACAAACTTGGGGGCGTGCCTTCCACTTTACATTAGATGATCAAGTTCCCGTATGAGGGAGAAGTTGTTACTATCCGGGCTGAGTTAGATAATGCTGTGGCTGCCTTGGAGATACAACCTTTCATGAGGTTTCAGGTGTCAGCTACTTTTGAGGAGTAGGTGGATCCTAGGGTGGCTAGGATTATGGAGAAAATGAAGTTTGAGCCGGGTAAAGGTTCAAAATTACCAGATTTCAGAAGACAGACTACTCGGAAGGGTTGGGGTACAAGTCTGATGAAGAAAAGCCAAAGGTCAAGAAAAAGGGCCTGAAACGGATGGAATGTTTTGTGAAAGCTTCAGGATATCAAGGGGAGCCTGAACCTGTGGAAGTTAATGGAATTGTGGTACCTGGGTTTGAGATCTTCCAGGATATGTTGGGTAAGAAGCTGATAGTTGAAGAAATTATGAAGAAAGAAGAAGAGAATTGGGAGGAAGAACTGATGAAGTTGGAGAGCCTGACTCTGGAAGAGGACGAAAAGCCTGAGGAAGACCTGATTGCAGAGGAAGAAGTGTCTATAGATGATGAAGACATTTACCTTCCTGATTTGTTTGAATGTACTTCTGCATTATCTAATAATAAAGACATTTCTTTTGCTTACTTGCCTGAGTCATTTCCATTTACTCTGCACAAATCAAGCATATTTGACATCAGTTCAGCCAGAACTACCGCATTTAACTTGGGTACACTTGAGAACCCCAAGGAAATTCTGATTGCAAGTGAAGTAACCTCTGAAGAGAGGGAGAAACTAGAAGAAGTGTTGGTCAGATATGCCAAAGTGTTTGCTTGGTCCTATGAGGACATGTCTGGGGTAGACAGAAACATTGCCCAGCACACAATACCAACTTATCCAAATATGAGGCCAGTAAAACAGAAACTCTGACTGATGAGACCAGAATGGGCTGAGAAATTCAGAGAGGAGGTTTAGAAACAGATAGATGTGGGGTTCCTGGAAGTAGTAAAGTATCCTGATGGCCACTACACTTTTCCACGACTTGATGCACAAAGAGATTGAGGTGTATATGGATGACATGATGGTGAAATCAGAGACAAGAGTTGGGCATATTGAAGCACTGGAAAGGTTCCTTCAGAGAGTTGACAGATACAACCTGTGTCTTAATCCCAAGAAATGTGTGTTTGGGGTGACATCAGGGAAATTGCTTGGTCATACAGTAGGAATGGGTGGAATAGAGGTAGACTCCAAAAAGATCAAGGCAATCACAGAAATGCCTGCACCGAAGACAGAAAAAGAAGTCAGAGCATTCTTGGGGAAGATTCAGTACATCAGTCGGTTCATCGCCAAGTTGACATCAGTATGTGAGCCTATCTTCAAACTATTGAGAAAAGATCAGCCAGTGAGATGGAATGAACAATGTCAGTCAGCCTTCGACAATATCAGAGAGTACTTGGTAAAGCCTCCTGTATTGAAACCTCTGAGACCGGGCAGACCTTTGATATTGTATTTGGCTATAGAATCAGAAGCACTGGGGGCAATGATGGTACAGGCAGAGGAGACAGGGGTAGAACATGCAGTTTACTATCTGAGTAAGAAGATGCTCCCGTATGAGGCTCGGTATCAAGAAGTTGAGAAGATCTGTCTTGCAGTGGTATGGGCTTCCAGAAAATTGCGGCATTATTTCCAGTCATACAAGATCCAAGTAGTGGCAAAAGAAAATCCTCTGAAATATCTTCATTCGGTACCTTCACTAGTGGGAAAATTGGGCAGATGGTTGGTATTGCTGACAGAGTTTGACATTGAGTATCTCACCTCCAAAGTGATCAAAGGGCGAGCAGTAGCAGAGTTTCTGGCATTGCAACCTGTTGAGGGGGATCAGTATAAGTTTGAATTTCCAGACGAATAGATCCAAGCAATAACAGTTCAAAGATGGAAGATGTATTTTGACGGAGCAGTGAATTACAATGGAGCCGAAATTGGGATCGTGATAGTGACCCTCGAGGAAGAGACTTTACCTTTGGCCAAGAGGTTGACATTCAGAGTGACTAATAACATGGCCGAGTATGAAGCGTGTGCTTTCGGTTTGACAGCATTGATAGCCTTGAAGGCCGGGAGTATTGAAATCTACGGAGATTCTCTGTTGGTAGTCCAGCAGATGCGAGGAGAATGGGAATTGAAAGAAGAACGGTTGAAACCTTACCTTTTTCACCTTAGAAAGTTGGCACAGGTTATCCCCGAGTGTAAGTTTCAACGCTTACCGAGAGAAGAGAATCAGATGGCAGATGCATTGGCTACACTTGCAGCAACGTGGGAAAATCCAGAAAAGTTAGTGATGAGACCGTTGATACTGACAACAGCAAGCAGACCTGTTTATGAGGTAGAAAGAATTCTGGAAGTTGAGGTCGACGATGGTAAACCTTGGTATTATGACATTCAGAGGTATCTGGAACATGGTGAACTCCCGGAAGGGGCGGGCAGAAAAGACAGAATAGCCATTCAGAAGTTGGCTACCCAGTATGTGATTTTGATAGGGGAACTGTACAAGAGGCAAGCAAACGGTATTCAGTTGAAGTGTTTGAGAAAGGAAGAAGCCCAACATGTAATGGGGGAAATACACGCCGGGGTATGTGGTCTGCACATGAACGGGTTGAATCTGTCCCGAAAGATAGTGAGACAAGGTTTTTATTGGTCAACCATTGAAACAGACTGCGCAAAGATGGTAAAGCACTGTCATGATTGTCAAGCACATGGTAATTTGAATCACTTACCGCACACAGAGTTGCACGGGCTTTCAGAGCCGTGGCCTTTCTCAGCATGGGGAATTGATATGATTGGAGAAATTTGACTGAATGCATCGAATGGGCATCGCTTCATAGTAGTGGCAGTAGATTACTTCTCGAAGTGGGTGGAAGCCGAATCATTCCGTAATGTTACAGTAAAACAGATGGCAAAGTTTATAGCCCGTAACCTCATTTGTCGGTATGGTATGCCGCATCATGTAGTGACAGACAACGGGGTTCAGTTTCAAGGAGAGACGAAGGCAATGTTACAGAGGTATGGGATAGGCCACCACAAGTCATCACCGTACAGGCCGCAGGAAAATGGGGCAGTTGAGGCAGCCAACAAGACTATAAAGACGATTTTGGCCAAGATGACAGAAAATTGCAGAGATTGGGCCGAGAAATTACCGTATGTTTTGTGGGGGTACAGAACATCAGTAAGAACAGCAACAGGGGCCACACCTTACTCTTTGGTCTATGGAATGGAAGCAGTATTGCCGGTAGAAGTGGAAATACAGTCTATGAGGGTATTAGCTGAGGCAGGATTACCGGAATAGGAGTGGGCCGCACATAGGTTTGATCAGTTAGCACTATTAGATGAGAAGAGAACGAAGACTTTGTATCACATGTAGTTGTATCAGAAGAGACTAGCCCGAGCATTCAACAAGAAAGTGCGTCGCACCAAGATCAGAAAGGGTGATTTGGTACTTAAGCAGTCGAGGCCGTCGACGACAGATCCGAGAGGAAAATTCAGACCTAACTGGGAAAGACCTTACATAGTGCAGAAGGTAATGGGAATTGAGCAGTGAAACTATCAGACTTGGAGGGGAACGAGTTCACCGAGCCAATCAACACAGATTGAAGCACTACTTTGCCTGAGGGACAGAAAACCGAGCAGTCACCACGGGAATTTGCAGAAGACCTAACCTAAGGGAATAAGAAAATCATTCACGCATACACGTAACATTGCATTCTCTTCGTGTTTGTTTTTGTTTTGTGTTCGCAGGTTCGAAGAAAGGAGAAAGCGACGGAAATGAGCCAAGCAGCGTCAGCGCAATTTCAGTTTTTGGGGATGAGTCCCAAGGGGCGAGGCCCATATCAGCTTGGGGGCGAGGCCCATATCATGTCGGCTTGGGGGCGAGGCCCATATCAGCTTGAGGGCGAGGCCCACATCGTCAGCAGTTCTGGGATGCGTCCCAAGGTCGAGGTACCCCTGTTGACAGTTGCAGTTCTGGGATGCGTCCCAGGGTCGAGGGCCTACTACATCATCAGTTGTAGTTCCGGGTCGAGGTGCCCAGGGTCGAGGTGCCCACTACATCATCAGTTCGAGGGCGAGGTCCCTATTGTCAGCGGTGTTGGGTCGAGGTGCTGAGGGTCGAGGTGCCCCCGTTGTCAGTTGTAGTTCCGGGTCGAGGTGCCCAGGGTCGAGGTGCCCACTACATCATCAGTTCGAGGGCAAGGTCCCTATTGTCAGTGGTGTTGGGTCGAGGTGCCCAGGGTCGAGTTGCCCCCGTTGTCGGTTGCAGTTATTGGGATGCGTCCCAGGATCGAGGTCCACTACAGCACCAACACAGCTCGAGGCAGCAGACGAGCCAGGTAAGTGAAAATGCATTGCATAACTTTGATAGGATTGTTCAAAGTCACACACTACACAAGTCCCATCAAATTGGGGGCGACTGTAGGCATTGCATTTTCGCATGTGAAACCCGATGATGAGTCTCAGTTGGAGGCACTACCTTTTTAGCTAAGGATATTGCGGGAAACGGAGGTCAGAAGGGGAAATTCAGAATAAGTACGTCATCAGATTCATTTCACAAGTCCACTGTATTCGTTAGTGCTGCGTTCGTTACTTCGTTCGAACATCAAGCAGATTGCGGGCGGGCGTGTAGCGTTCGAATCGGCGTTCGAACGGCGTCGGTATTTCTGGTTTTGCTGCTAGCCTCACACCACAGCCCAATTAGCCCACCAAAGCCCATAAAACACATTTAAAACACATGGGGAATTAAATTAAACATTAAATTAAATATTAAGGTAAATATTAGTAATGTATTTGAATTAAATAAAATATTTAAACCATTTACCAATTAAATAAAACATAATATAATCATACCTAATTAAGACAAATCAAATATATTAACTTCTTAACTAAACAAAATCACATACTAAATTAAAAAGATGTCATGCCTAATTAAAATCAATTATAACAAATTAAAGATATTGACTTCCTAATCTAAACCAAATTTGTCCTCCCTCAATCTTTGACTTTCCTTGCTCAACACTAAATCAAATCCCTTCCTTGTGAGGCAAGGTGAAGCCCTAGCCATTCTCTATATAAACAACCCCTAACCAAGACATGATAGCCCTAGCTCATACACAAGACTTACACGAAAATCACAACACCAAGAGCCATAGCCACTCACGGCAATAGCAAGAAGAAAAACACAAATAATTCTCTTTATCTCCCCCACTCCACAACCGAAAACAGCAGCCCCTAAACCTCCACACATCACCGAAAATACACCCCCAAATAGCAGCCCCTTTCCACCGAAAACAGCACCCCCTGCACCTCCTAAAACACGCCTAAACAGTAGCGCAAATCACCCTCAAAACAGCAGCCAAATCCTCTTAAAAGAGTCCCTAAAATCCTCAAAACAGTAACATAAAAACTGCATTTATAATCCTTAAAATAATCACACAAGACTGCACTAAAAACCCACAAAAAACACTCGAAACAGTCCGTTGAAACGCCAAAACAGTGACCAATAATTGAGCAGTAAAATCGCGAGGAAACAGCAGCAAAACGGAGTCAAAATAGTAGCTTGAGCAGGGAAACAGCGAGGTAAAACGCAAACCAGTGAACCAGAAAAGTTGCGGAGCGATAGCCCTTCCGACGGCCGTGAAACGCGAGTCCGAAAGTCGACATAAAAGGTTAGACCTAAGGGTATTTTTCACACTCGTTTTCAGTTGTATTTTTATTATTTATTGAGTTTCGTTTGCATGATTATTTTTGAGTGAAGCATGTTGTGGCTCTTGAATAGATAGAAAATGCATGAATTGTGAAATATTGTATGTTGTGGCCTTGGAATAAAATGAAAGATGTGTCAACTCTCGCGGTATATCGGATGGAAACCCGGACATAAATTTCATAGCCGATTCCGAATGGACGGTAGTATGATCTGTACTCGGGATACAACTCCACGTACCGCTTGAGTAAACGGCACCTTCTTTTGTTTTATGTTGCTTTGATTTATTTATTATTCGTTATTTAAATTATGCATGTTACTTGTTTATGCGTGATGCGATCGAGCGCATGGGCTTAGTAAGTCGGATTAAAGGTCCTCTATTTGGAGGGGTTAAAATCCTTTACCACGATTCTTTGCCGCGCCGGTTGGTGTATATTCGATTGGATGTGAGATGAGTTCAATCGGATACGTGAGGTCCCACATTATGGATTTGTTTGTCTATGAATGTGTTGCATGCATCAGGTCTGGTTCCGTTCGAACGCGTTCTTGAACGCTACGCGAACGCGCACGCATTTTCTTAGTTTCATCATGCATCATGTCTGGTTCCGTTCGAACGCGTTCTCGGACGCAATACGAACGTGAACCTTCTGCTTACCGTTCGAAGGCGTTATCAAACTCTACGCGAACGCGCACGGATCTTCTTAGTGTTTCATGCATCAGGTCTGGCTCCGTTTGAATGCGTTCTCGAACGCTATACGAACGTGAACCTTATGTTTACCGTTCGAACGCGTTCTCGAATGCTACGCGAATGCGCACCCACTGAACTGAGTTATTTTCATCAGATTTCGTACATAATTGTCCCTAGTAGCTATTCCTTCGTGTGATAAACCTGATTGTTTCTATGCATTATGCAAGATTGTGTAAGTGTCGTTCATCTGTATTCCCCACATGTATGAGTATAATGTGTTTATTAACTTGTATGCTTGCCGTATGTTAATCTTTATGTATGCAAATTGAGACATAGATTACATGCTAATAGGCTGTATGCAAATTCAGATATGTGTTACATGTAAATTTATATGAACTTGTTGATGTATGTATGTGAATTTAGAAGCATGATACTCTTGGAAATAAGTGTTACTTAAACTTGATTAAATTATTACATAAATCCTTTCATTACAAGTGACATAAGTAAGGGACCATTCCGAACCCAACGGTTTGAGGTCTTCCCTTGCGAGGGGTGAGTGCGGCCTTAAATCTCATTTTCCTGGTTCACACCAGGTGGCGACTCCATTATTCTCCGGTTTAGTCCCCCGGACTATTCCGTACTCCCAACCAGGCCGCGAGCCTGGAACAGCATGCGTCGTCCAGTTCCTGTGTCCCACATTTATTTTTTGTGTTTTTGTGTTTTTAATTTGACTAATCATGTTAAATTGGTGTGAGATAGCTGAGTAAGGAATTTCCACTCCTGAGACGTATCTCAACCTATTTCGTAACAAGTTAATTTATGTATATTTCCTTTTGAATTACCTAATTTGTGAATTCTCCATAATACTGATTAAAATTGGATCTTCATATGCTCAGTTGATAGGTATTATCAACATGCATGGTAACATACAGCCATGAGTTGTAATTGAAAAGTTTGTAATATTCAGTGCTCTAGTTTAATTGGAGGAAGCATCTAAAAAGCGATGGAATAAAAAAAAATTAAGTCTGTAAGGGTGTTTTAACACCTAGTGCTCTAAAACCAACTGGTTTGGGAGTCACTGGCCCAAAGCTCGTTACATGGATTAAAGATGTTATATTAAAAAAATAGATATCTGAAATCCGAGTAATTAAGTCTGTAAGAGTGTCTTAACACCTAGTGCCCTAAAGCCAATAGGCTTGGGAGTCACTGACCTAAAGCTTGCTACATGGATTGAAGATGTTATTAATAAATTTAAAAAAAATAAAAAAAAATTCCATTGCTAAAAAATGTGTGAATTCTGATATAACTTTAGGACAAAAATATTTTTCTCTTTTCAATTACACTTATGAATATTGTGGGCACAATGAGCTGATTAATACCTTGTTGGTTGTGTATATGGAGAATGGTAAAAATAATCGGAGAATTTACTTATTTAGTAATTTAGAAAGAAAGAAAACAACTATTAACTTGGATAAGAAGTTTTATTTATTTAGTCAATAACTGTTTATTCTCTTTTCTTTTGTCTTTTTGCTTTTGTGAGCATTAGATTGACGTTTGTGGGTATCATCACTGTAAGCCCTCACGAGACTACAACTCGTCCACTAGGGACACCCATGGGTTTAAAGGCTTGTTGCATACGCTAAATGCAACCGTGATCCTACGAAAGTGGCTTATTTTAATTTGTTTATTATATTTTTATTTTGTTATTTTTCTCGAGGACTAGTAAAATGTTAGGTTTGGGGGTGTGATAAGTGGTAAATATATCAATATTTACCGTCCATTTGATTTAATATTTTGTATAATTTCTTGAGTTTTGTGAATATTTTGATGTGTTTTGTGTATTTTGTAGATAAATAAGGATTCAGGACTCACTAGAATCAAATCATGGCCAAAATACAACGAAAAACGGACAAAAAGGGCAAAAAACATCATTTGGGCATCGCGACGCGCAATACTTCTACGTCTCGACCGCTAATGTGCGCCAGACATGTGTCAACATCAGAAAAACTTACTATTATACGCACTTGCTAACATGCACCTGCCACGTGTCAACATCACAACAATCTCGCTAATGTGCGCCGTGTTGGGTTTCTAGATTAGTCCCAAGGATCATTCAAGTAAGAAATCATGTGTGAATACAACAAAGAACCATGGAGGAATCATACTTACAATGATCGGATTTGCGATGCGAGGAACAACAAAAACTTTTCTCCCTTGATGTTCATGGTTTATGACTGGTTTTGTGCTCCTCCATTTTCGGTCATGTCCTCCATTGATGCTCCAAGCTCCAAGCTTTGCAAATGGTGATTCCATGCCCATGGGTGGGTTTCCCTATCACCTTAGGATGACTCCAAATGTGTGCTAGCACTAAGGAATTTTTGTCACAAAATTTCCTTTTTCACTTCATCTTGTTCTGGGCAAAAGGAGAACCAAAAGAAAGAAATTGGCCCTTGGCCGTAGGTGAGAAGAGAAGAAATAGAAGTTGTGTTAGTTGTTTGTATTTCCAAAAAACAAATAAGGATATACCAAATTCAAACTTTGGTAAATTGCATTTAAGCCATCCAACCACCACCATCAATCACAAGTGACAAGTTGTCACATCACTCAAAGTGACTAGACATCATATCAATCAAAGTGACTAATGATTTGACGCTTGATGTGACTTATGGGCCACACTTGAATTCGAAATACGAGTGCGCCCGTAAACACTCCTGGGCTCGGGTTCGCTAATTCTGAATTAACGAATTTTCCGTTGCGACGTAATTAAATCAAATTCAATTAAAGATTTTGCCTAGCAAAATTACTATTCACGTCGCTAATGAATTAATTCTAAATTAACTCGTTCGCTCGAATTAAAATGTAATTTTAATTCCGCGTCGAAATCCAATTTCGTATAATATATCGAATATATTATTTTATCGATTAATTCCAAATTAATCGTTCTCTCTCTTTAAATGATATTTTATCCCAGATAAAATATCTCCGTAATTAATCCCAGATTAATTTTCTCTCACTACAAATTAATCCCAGATTAATAAAGTGCGAGTCATACATCATCGGTGAATCTTCGGGAAGTGACCCATGAGATCCCCGGATATGTTGGCAGTAAATCAGGTCATCGGACTATCCGAGCACGTACGTACCTAGTACTACGTTTTTACCGATTTACAAGACATGGTTGGCTTCTAGCAAAGCACCGTGCCTACCCAATTCTCCAGAAATATTCTTATAGGAATATGTGATCTATATCAAGCGTAGTATACGTAGTATTGCGTATTTCGATCCAGCATCGGATGTCACGTGCTAGGCCTGGGGCTGGAATTGTGTATGCCCCGTACGAAGCACATATCGAATCTCTGGTAACTAGTCTCTATAATCGGAGAATCATGACCTAGTCATATTATCCCGATGACTACATTACAAAAGAGCACCAGTTCCGTATCCTACGTGATCATCATCTCCACTATGACTGGAGTGATACTTCCGTCATGACATCACACCCAATACACTACGATTCTCAAAATACCCAGAAGAGGCGTACACAGAACCTGTTAAAGCCCTGGACGACCAAAACCAAAGTATATTGATTGTCGCAAGTATTAGCGGTGCAAGTATCAGGTTAAGACCAAATACACCTACCCTGATTCGGACTTCCATAGACACATAGTCATACTACCAATGGAATTCTGAGGGGTCTATCCTGAGCGAAGCTATTTCCGTACCATCGGTAAACACAACCTCCTATTACACTTGCATGAGTATCCTATACCCAAATATATGAGAACTATGCCGTTATGCTCCCACAACGCGCACAAGTGTAATACTAGTCTTTTACGCATTATCGATGTCCAATCTCGATAATACTCCGACTAGGGATATTTAATGAATAAACGTTCGTGGATTGATACTGTCTCATATCATCTCAATTCGGAACTAATCATATGGACCTTTTATCATTTATACATCTTGGTAATCTAATTACAAATGATAAAAGAGCAATTTCCTTGGTCACATAGTTAATTTGTACAACAACACCATGATTCATACAAATAGTGATGATATGGGTCATAATTGTCCAAAAATCTCCCACTTGGCCTATAGCCAATCACTCAAGTGTCCAACACCCGAACTATGTACGGTTCGCTCAAACTTCTGCTGAGAAAATGCTTTCGTCAGCAGATTTGCAGTGTTTATCATCTGATGCGATTTATTCGATCATCACATCGCCACGATGTATGATCCGAACGAATCAGATGAATAATTGAAGTATATATCTGGATCATTGATGAGACCTTTAATTTTTTAGCATGTGTTGTAGCCTAGCTCAGCTGCTAACAGAACTACTCCTAATCTGATTAGGATTATTATCGACCCAAATGGCTTCTATTGCTGCCTCATCTGCAGCAATAATCCGCTTTTGTTGTTTATTCGGCAACAGTATCTTGCTTGGAAGATTTCCAGCTCACTGTTCCGTTATTCAAATTATATAGTACCTTTATTACGACTTAAAGTCATTTTTATCGGTTAGGAAACTTGCAGTAGTGAACCCAGTCACTTCAAGTTCTCCTTCTCCATAGCTCAAGAAAGCATCCTTAGTTCGTCTAAGATACTTAAAGATGTTCTTATCATCAATCGAGTGACTATCACTTGGATTGGCCTGATTGTGACTCCATATGCTCAAAGCATATGAGACACCAGGTCGCGTACATTTATTTCAATGTAAGAGTTCTCGGAGAGTTCCAACAACCTTTTAGATATATCTCAGTAGATCTTTATTCCTAGAATAAAGGTTGTTTCTCCCAAGAATTCTACGGAGAATTTTCACGAAAGCCAAGCTTTCACCGATTGTATTATGGGAATATCATTTCCAAGAAATGACATATCATCATTTTAGGACAATCACTGTCAGTGCTCTCCCACTAACCTCCTTATATACACAAGAATCATTTTTGTTTTGAATTAAATCATATACCATTATGATTACATCAAAACGATAATTCCAAGAACGCAATGCTTGCTTCAATCCATAAATGGATCGAATTAACTTGCAAACCTTGTTTGCTTGTTTTAGTACGACAAAACCGTCAGGATGTTGTAAACATCCTCCAAAAGGTTTCCATTTAAGGAAAATGATTTTGACGTTCAGCTGACACATTTCATAAATGAAATATGCAACATCAGCAAGCATTATCCAAATGGATTTAACCATGGCAACGGTTAAAAGGTTTCGTCGTAATCGACACAATGTTGATAACGATACATTTTCGCTACAAGCCCAGCTTAGTACGTTGGTATGTTGCCTTCCATGTATGTCTTCCTTGAAGACTTATATAGTACCAATAGGCACAATGCCTTGCGGTACAACAACTAGTGTCCAAACATAGTTGGTATATATGGAATCCATTTCGGACTTCATGGCACTTTGCCATAATAGGGAGTCGATACCTTGTATCACTTCCTCATACGTAGTCAGTTTGTCTTCCTCAATAAGATTGACATCTTTATGAGGTGAGATCAGAAACCCATACCTCCCAGGTTTTTTTCTGACTCTCTCCGACTTACGTGGTTCTTGTGTATTCGAAGATTATTGGTATAGTTTCATCCTTGATGAACTATTTGTGTTCCATTAAAGAATCGGTGCATGGAATAGTATTACTCTGATTTTCATCGAGTTTTAGTTTCCTCCCACTTACCACTGCATATAGGTATTCCTCTTAGGAAAACCGCATGGCGAGCAACAATTACATTATTCTCTTGTGAGTTTTATAAGTACTATACTTTGGTTTCCCTAGGATAACCCACAACTTAGGCGCTTATCCGATATGGGTTCTAGTTTGGTATCATCCAAACGTATGCCCAGCATTCCCAAATCTTCATGAATGAGAAAACCCGGTTTCTTTCCTGTACATATCTAATATGAAGTCTGTCAAACAGATTTTTATGGAACCTTATTCAAAATAAGTTTTGCACTGTTAATGTGTATCCATTGAAGGAAATGGTAGCTCAGAGCGACTCATGATTAACCTTATCATGTCCAACAAAATTTGGTTTCTCAGTTCGGACACACCGTCAAATTGACGTGTTCCGGGAGGAGTCCTTATTGAAAGAATAATATACTCTTTCAAGTATTTGAGAAACTTATTGCTTAAGTATTTTCCATCATGGTCTAACCGTGACGGTTTTAATACGTTAGCCGGTCTGTCTGTCTACTTCGTGTCGAAACTCTTTGAATTCATCAAAAGTTTACGGTCCGTGTTTCAAAAGAAACACATAACCACAACGTGATGCCACATCTGTAAAGGTTACGAAGTATTCATATCCACCTCTAGCCTAGCTAGATATGGGCCCACTTACGTCACTATGAACGAGGGCTAACAGATCAATGGCTTTTATACTTTTACCAAGTAAAAGGTGTTTTAGGCACTTTGCCTAATAGACTAGATTCGTAGACATCATTTTAATAGAATCAAATTCATCCTAGTACCCACTCTTCGAAAGTGTGGCTATACTAGTCTTGTTTATTGTGTCCCAGACAACAATGCCATATATAAGTCTCAACTGATTAATTCAGTTTAAGCTATTTATTTGTCATGTCATATGTTTGAGATTTATTTATATTCAAAATATAAATACTGTTATTCACATCTAATCTGTTTATCTCAATATCATCTTTATAAAATAAAACACTTTAGTGTTCTAGAATATAAAGGTATATCCGTAACGGATTAAACCCTGATATAGAGATAATGTTTCTAGTCAAAGTAGTTACAGTTTAACAGTTTCCTAATTAAGTACACACCCGAAGGGTAGTTCCCAAACTTAGGTTTCTACGGTCAAAACAGCGACTCTCGTCCCGTTTCCGATTCGCAGATCAATCTCAACTGAAGTCAGTATCCTGCTTATCAGCAGATTATGCACACCAGTACATATTTATGTACCACATCCAGTATCTAAAATCCAATTTTAATACTAGTAGTGAACATTTTTATGACAATCATATTTGAAGCCGGAGCCTTGCCCCGCTTCGCTTCCTTCATGTCAGCCTTGTCCATACGGCAGTCACGCTTCCAGTGACCCAGTTTGTCACAATTTAGGCAGACATCTTGGGATATGTCCTTTATCTTCCCAGAAGATTATAATGATTTTGCATTTGCCCCCTTTCCACACCCCAAAAGCCTTTGGCCAAGCCTTGGCCTTCTGGAATGTTGAAATAAGATGTGCATTGCGCTTCTTGCCCTATTGGAAACTCTGGCTTTGTCTCCTTGAGTATAGCCATTAACTCTCCAAGAGTTTTCTAATGCAATTTGTACTTCTAAGATCTAAGAATAGATCTATGAAGATCCTTCAATTTCAATATCATATTATAATTATCTAATCCTTAGTTCTGACTAAGAAATTAAGGAGTCAATCCGGCAAGCATAATGGATTAAGCACTAAAGTTATCATCACATGAATATTCCAAATATCATGTTCTACTATTTGCTCAACTTCGGGCTTAGGCTTGAGACGTCACTCTATCAAATAAAGTAACTTCTCGGTCACCAGGACTATCCTGAGATTTTATTCCCAATTTGAAAATTAAAGCTGTTTAATGACATTTTCTCCCAGGATTATGTCCTAAACGGTAATCTTTCATGTATCTTGATTCCAATAGTCCAACTATCGAATCAAAGATTTTAGGTACTATTTATTATAATGATTACTATAGTCTAACTATATAATCAACTGTAATTTAATTGGTTAAATTCAATTATATTGATTACTATAATCCAATTATAAAATCAACTATTAATTGAAATAGTTTGAATACAGTCCAACTGTTTAATTAAAACAACGATTAAATATTAGTCCAACTAATATATTAATTATTTGACGAAAAATGTGAAATGAGCGCATATGGCAAGTAACTAAACTAATATTGCAAATTTAATACTTGTCTCCCACTATTTTTCGGCGAGCCTCTAACCCTCTGTGGAGTACTCAGGAAACCTTGTTTCCTAGTGGACTAGGATCCCGTTAAATAACACACAATCTTGACTTTTCTCCCTTGATGCTCACTGTTTAGGACTGGTTTTGTGCTCCTCCATTTTCGGTCATGTCCTTCATTGATGCTCCAAGCTTTGCAAATGGTGATTCCATGCCCATGGGTGGGTTTCCCTATCACCTTAGGATGACTCCAAATGTGTGCTAGCACTAAGGAATTTTTGCCACAAAATTTACTTTTTCACTTCATCTTGTTCTCGGCAAAGGGAGAACCAAAAGAAAGAAATTGGCCCTTGGCCGTAGGTGAGAAGAGAAGAAAGAGAAGTTGTGTTAGTTGTTTGCATTTCCAAAAAACAAATAAAGATATACCAAATTCAAAATTTGGTAAATGGCATTTAAGCCATCTAACCACCACCATCAATCACAAGTGACAAGTTGTCACATCACTCAAAGTGACTAGACATCACATCAATCAAAGAGACTAATGATTTGACGCTTGATGTGACTTATGGGCTGCACTTGATTTCGAAATGCGAGTGCGCCCGCAAACACTCCCGGACTCGGGTTCGCTAATTCCAAATTAATGAATTTTCTGTTGCGACGTAATTAAATCAAATTCAATTAAAGAATTTTGCCTAGCAAAATTACTATTCACGTCGCTAACGAATTAATTCTAAATTAACTCGTTCGCCCGGATTAAAATCTAATTTTAATTCCGCGTTGAAATCCAATTTCGTATAATATATCGAATATATTATTTTATCGATTAATTCCAAATTAATTGTTCTCTCTCTTTAAATGATATTTTATCCCAGATAAAATATCTCCGTAATTAATCCCAGATTAATTTTCTCTCTCTACAAATTAATCCCAGATTAATAAAGTGTGAGTCATACGTCATCGGTGAATCTTCTGGAAGCGACCCATTGTTGGACAATTATGACCCATAGCGTCACTATTTGTACAGATCATGGTGTTGTTGTACAAATCATAGCGTCACTATTTGTACATATCATGGTGTTGTTGTACAAATTAACTATGTGACAAATGAGATTGCTCTCTTATCATTTGTGATTAGATCACCTAGATGTAGAATGATAGGAGGTCCTTATGATTTGTTCGTGGATTGAGAATGATATGAGACAGTATCAGTCCACGAAGGATAAATTATTAAATATCCCTAGTCAGAGTATTATCGAGATTGGACATCGATAAATACGTAAGAGACTAATATTACACTTGTGCGCGTTGTGATGGCACAACGACATAGTTCTCATATGTTTGGGTATAGGATATTCATGCAAGTGTAATAGGAGGTTGTGTTTTACCGATGGTACGGGAAACAGCTTCGCTCTGGATAGACCCCCTCGGAATTCCATTGGTAGTATGACTATGTGTCTATGGAAGTCTGAAATCAGGGTAGGTGTATTTGGTCTTAACCTGAGACTTGCACCGCTAATACTTGCGACAATCAATATACTTTGGTTGCGGTCGTCCAGGGCTTTAACAGGTTCTATGTACGCCAATGCTGGGTATATTGAGAATCGTAGTGTGTTGGGTGTGATGTCAAGATGGAAGTGTCACTCCAGTCATATGGAGATGATGGTCACGTAGGATACGGTACTAGTACTCTTAAGTACTGCAGTCATCGGGATAAAATGACAAGGTCATGTTTATCCGATTATAGAGACTAGTTACCAGACATCCGACATGTGCTTCGTACGGGGCAGACACAATTCCAGCCCTAGGCCTAGCACGTGATCATCCGATACTGGACAGAAATACGCAATACCCCGTATATTACGCCTGATATAGATCTTTTATTCCTGTAAGGATATTTCTGGAGAATTGAGTAGGCATGGCGCTTTGCAAGAAGCCAACCTTGTCTTATAAATCGGTATAAACGTAGTACGAGGTACTTACGTGTTCAGATTGTCCGACGACCGAATTTACTGCCAACATATCTGGGGATCTCATGGGTCGCTTCCCGAAGATTCACCGATGACGTATGACTCGCACTCTAAATTAATCTGGGATTAATTAGAAGAGAGAGAAAATTAATCTGGGATTAATTACGGAGATATTTTATCTGGGATAAAAATCATTTAAAGAGAGAGAACGATTAATTTGGAATTAATCGATTAATTAATATATTTGATATATTAAACAAAATTGGATTTTGACGCGGAATTAAAATTAGATTTTAATTCGGGCGAACGAATTAATTTAGAATTAATTCGTTAGCGACGTGAATAATGATTTCGCTAGGCGTAATCATTTAATTACGATGCAACGGAAAATTCATTAATTTGGAATTAGCGAACCCGAGCCCGGGATTATTTGTGAGCGCATTCGCATTTCGAATTTGAGTGCGGTACGCAAGTCAAATGAAGCATCAAATCGCTAGTCGCATCAAGCGTCAAATCATTAGTCACTTTGAGTGATGTGACAACTTGTCACTTGATTTGATTGATTGATGGATTGATTGATTGATGTTAGTGGTTGGCATTTAAGGCTTTAATTGTTTGACTTTTAAAGCAAAATTTTGGTATATGTTTTGGAAATCAATTACCAAAATTAGACAACACATTTTCATCATCTCTCTCTCTCCAAATTCTCCTCCCTCTCTCGGCAGTTCACTGCCATTTCTTCACTGGTTTCTGTCAAGAAACCATGAGATGGGAAGCATGAGTATGTGATTTTTGTGGCAAAAATCACAAGAGCTAGCACTCCGAGAGACATGCGAAGGTGATAGGGAAGTCCACCCATGAGCCGACGAAGCTTGGAGCTTGGCGAAGGACAACCATGGACGCCAAAACAGTGAGCTGCTACTGCCACTGCCGAGCAGTCCCATGAGCAGAAATTCGAATTTTATTCGTTGCCGCGTTGCTCAACCGATCGATGTGAGTATTCCGCAACTTTGTTGATTTGTATTCGCACTTATTTCATGCTTGTTTATGATCTTGGGACCTTAATAGAAACAAACAATGGTATCAGAGCAAAGTTGAGCATGAAATTTGATTTAGGGCTTAAAATTGGGTAAATTGATTTTGAGCATGATTTGATTAAATTGGATGTTTGAATATGCTTAAATCATGTTGAATTGAAGATTGATTGGATCAATTTCAAGAAAATTAGTTTGGAACAATTTTGTCCAAATTTAGATGGCTTGGCCGAAACTTGACTAGCCCTAAAATGTCTTGGATTTTGATTTTTTGATCATTGGATGTGTTGGAAATCATTCGGGAATGTTGATTTATGTCGATTGAGGATTAATTGGATTGAAACCAAATCAGATATAAAATTCCCTAAATGCCGAGACTTTGAGCATGTATTGGGTTTGATTTTAATCAAAATGTATTGGACATGTGATGATGAAAATGAACATGATTAATTGGGCTAATTGGGTTTTGGAAATATTGAATTGGTTAATTAATTGTGTTATACACTTTAAGTAATTAAATTATGAATTTGGAATTTGGTAATTTAATTATTTTGGGCTTAAAATTGGATTTGGGCTTGTTATGTTGTAAATGGGCTTATTGGGCTTGGTTGTACCAAGTTAGGTTTAGGCCAAATGGATTGGATCCAATTGGGCCCAAAAACGCTTCCATAAAGCCCAAATGCGACTAATGGACCTTTAAAGTTTAATTGGGCCTAATGGGCCTAAATTGATTTCTGGGCTTATGGGGTAACTCCCGGATTTGATTTTGGTTATTCGGTTTGACCCGAGTTGACCAAAAGTCCACGCCTTAAGAAATTAATTAAAAGCCCATTGGACTTTAATTAAATTGACGTTGGACGTTAATCGGGCTTTGAGACCCGTAACGATTAAATTTGGAATTTAAGTCGTAAAAGGTTTATTATTAAAGTGTAATATTTAATTTGGAATTAAATTAGCGAATTAGTATTAAATACAAATTGAATTGGATTTAATGTTGTAGTTTAATTTAATTCGAGAATTCGTACTTTGAGTACTTATTCGTAAAACGAGTTTGACTCGAGCAAAATCAAATTGTTGTTTGAACATTGGATGGTCACTAATTATCAGATTAATTAATTTGATTAGATTGATTAATAACATGCTTGTGTGAATACATGGTTGCGATGCATGAATAATGTATATCGGATGGATATTAGATGGGTGGGACAATTTTAGAAATTGTTGTAATAAATTTGATTTATTAATTGGACCTGCGAGTCTAGCCTTATACCTCTTTATTCTTTGTATTCTCTTCTCACATATTCCCCTCAATGTAAATGAGGTTTCTTTAGAAGTGTAGTGTAACGGGTAGAAGAAATATTTGTGCTAGCGGGAGAGAGAAAGGGAGAGATTTGATCTAGGATCAATGTGTAAAGTATCCATCTGTATATCATTATTACTTTATTTATACGCGCTTTATTATGTGTTTGAATGCATGTTTAAGGGTGTATGATGATGAGACCTTAACAAAGATAATAAATTGGTTGCCAATTTGCACTCAAAAAACCCTCGCAAAATATTAAGCATTTTTCCTTCCATTGAGTGATTCTCACTCAAGATCCGAGACTGACATTGGCTTGTTGGCCAAAGTCAAGGCCTCTGTCCATCGAGGATGTGTTTGAATCACGAGAGATTTGTTCCATATTGGTGTCTTATCCAAGTTGTGGTTTGTTGGCCAAAGTCAAGACCACTTCTTGTCCATCGACATTAATTACGAAGCTTTCCATGGTCAATGGGTCGCGCTTAACTGGGATCACTAAGTTTGTTGTGCCAAAGCCAAGGCTTAGTTGATTCAGAGGAAAAAGGTTAGGTAATACATTGGATGTATTGGCATTTATAAGATATATGTTTCGGACTTAGACGTCCCCCTACTGGATCTAGGAATTGGATTGGATCCAATCGATCTTAGAGATCTACCTAGTTAATTATCATACAATTTGTTGGCCAAAGTCAAGATTGTGTGATATTTAATGGGATCCTAGCCCACTAGGAAACACAGTTTCCCGAGTACTCGACAGAGGGTTAGAGGCTCGTCGAAAAATAGTGGGGGTGGCAAGAATTGAATTTGCAATATTCGTTTAATTACTTGCCATACGTGCTCAATTTCAAATATCATTCGTTAAATAAATTAAATGTTAGTTGGACTAATATTTAAATTGTTGTTTTAATAAATAGTTGGACTATATTCAAACAATTCATTTATAGTTGATTTTATAATTGGATTATAGTAATCAATATAATTGATTTTAATCTATTAAATTATAGTTGATTAAATAGTTGGACTATTGTAATCATTATAATAAATAGTACCTAAATTGTTGATTAAGTAGTTTGACTATTAAAATCAAGATATAATTGAAAGATTGACATTTAAAACATAATCCTAGGGAAAATGTATTTAAATGGTTTAATTTTCAAATTGGGAATAATTTCAGGATGGTCATGGAAATAATAAGTTACTTTATTTGATAAAATAACATATTATGCCTAAGCCCGGAGTTAAGCAAATAGTAGAGCATAATCTTTGGAAGATTCAGTGATGATAACTTTAGTGCTTAATCCATTATACTTACCGCAATAGACTCCTAATTTCTGAATCAGAATTAAGGATTAGATCCTTAAAGTATGATAAAGAAATTGAAGGATCTCCATAAATCTATACTTAGATTTTAAAAGTACTAAATTGAAAAAAAATAACTCTTGGAGAGTTAATGACTATTCTCAAGGAGACAAAGTCAAACTTTGCAATAAGGCAAGTAGCGCAAGGCGCACCTTACTTCGATATTCTAGAAGGTCGAGGCTAGGCCAAAGGCTTCTGGTGTGTTGAAAGGGCAAATGCAAAATTATTATAATCTTCTGGGAAGATAAATGACATATCCCAAAATGTCTACCTAAATTGTGGCAAACGGGATCGCGGAAGCGTGACTGCCGTTTGGACAAAACAGACATGAAGGAATCGAAGACGAGCAAGGCTCTGACTTCAAATATGTTTGTCATAATTATGTTCACTACTAGTATTAAATTGGATTTTAAATACTTAATGTGATATAAATATATATTGATGTCCAGAATCTGTTTTGAACAGAATATTGACTTCAATCGAGATTTATCTGCGAATTGGAAGCGGGACGAAAGTCGCTGTTTTAACCGTAGATACCTAAGTTTAGGAACTACCTTCGGGTATGTACTTAAATTAGGAAACTGTTATAATGTAACTAGTTTGACTAGAAACATTATCTTTATATCAGTGTTTAACCCGCTGCGGGTGAACCTTTATATTCTAGAACACTAAAATGTTTTATTATATAAAGATGATATTGAGATAAACACATTAGATGTGAATGACAGAATTTATATTTTGAATATAAATAAATCTCAAATATATAAACATGACAAACAAACAGCTCAAACTGATTTGATCAGATGAAACTAATAATGGCATTGTTGTCTGGGACGTAATTAAACAAGAATCGTATACCCGCACTTTTGAAGAGTGGGCACTAGGACTGATTTGATCCCATTCAAATAAAGTCTACGAATCTAGTTTATTGGGCAAAATGCCTAAAACACATTTACTTGGTAAAAGTGCAAAAGCCACCAATCTGTTAGTCCTAGTTCATAGTGAAACAAGTAGGCCCATGTCTAGCAAGGCTAGAAGTGGATATGAATATTTCGTGACCTTTACGGATGTGGCATCGCGTTATGGTTATGTGTTTCTTTTGAAGAACACAAATTGGAAACTTTTAGAGTTTCGACACGAAATAGACAAACAGATCGGCTAAAGTATTAAATCGTCACGGTGAGACCGTAATGGAAAATACTTAAGCAATAAATTTCTTATATACTTGAAAAAGTAAAGTATTCTTTCAAATGAGGACTCCTCCCAGAACACGTCAGTTTGACGGTGTGTCCGAACTAAGTAACTGAATTTTATTGGACATGATAAAGATTAAACTGAGTCGCTCTGAGCTACCATTTCCTTCAACGGATAAGCATTAGACAGTGCAAAACTTATTTAGAATAAGGTTCCATTAAAATCTGTTTGACAGATATCATATTAGATATGAACAGGAAAGAAACCAGGTTTCTCATTCCTGAATGTTTGGGATGCTAGGCATACGTTTGGATGATACCAAACTAAAACCCAAATTGGATAAGTGCCAATTGTAGGTTATCCTAGGGAAACCATAAGCATAGTGCTTATACATCTCACTATAGAACAATGTAATTGTTTCTCACCATGCGGTTTTCCTAAGAGGAATACCTATATGCAGTGGTAAGTGGGAGGATAGTAAAACTCGATGAAAATCGGAGTAATACTGTTCAAGGCACCGAATCTTAATGGAACATAATATTTCATCAAGGATGAAACTAAACCAGTAATCTTCGAATACACAAGAATCACGTAAGTCGGAGAGAGTCAGAAAATAACCTGAGGTATGGGTTTCTGATCTCACCTCATAAAGATGTCTATCTTATTGAGGTATACCAACTGACTACGTATGAGGAAGTGATACAAGGTATTGACTCCCTATTATGGCAAAGTGCCATGTATCCGAAATGGATTCCATGTATATCAACTTAGTTTGGATACTAGTTGATGTACCGCAAGGCATTATGCTTATTGGTATTTATAAGTCTTTAAGGAAGACATACATGAATGGCAACATACCAATGTATAAAGCTAGGCTTTTAGTGGAAATGTATCGTTATCAACATTGTGTTGATTTCGATTCAACCTTTTACCTATTGCCACGGTAAATCCATTTGGATAATGCTTGCTAAAGCTGCATGTTTCATTTATGAAATATGTCAGCTTAACGGGAAAATCGCTTTCCTGAAAAGGAAACCTTTTGGAGGATGTTTACAACATCCTGACGATTTTGTCGTACCATAACTAGCAAACAAGGTTTGCATGTTATTCGATAGCAAGCATTAGGTTCTTGGAATTATCGTTTTGTTGTAATAATAATGATTTATGATTTAATTCAAAACGAAAATGATTCTTGTGTATATAAGAGGGTTAGTGGGAGCGCACTGACAGTGGCTGTCCTATACAATAATGATAATATGTCATTTCTTGGAAATGATATTCCCATAAAACAATCGGTGAAAGCTTGGCTTTCGAGAAAACTCTCCGAGAAATCGTACATTGAAAAATGAACGCGACCTGGTGTCTCATACGCTTTGAGCATATGGATTCACAATCAGGCCAATCCAAGTGATAGTCACTAGATTGAAGTTAAAAACATCTTTAGTGTCTTAGAGAACTAAGGATGCTGTCTTAATCTGTGGAGAAGGAGAACTTGGTGACTGAGATCACTATTGCAAGTTTCCTAAACCAATAAAGACGACTATAAGTCGCAAACGGTACTATACAGTTTGAATAACGGCACAGTGAGCTGGAAATCTTCCCAGCAAGATACTGTTACCGAATAAACAACAAATGCAGGTTATTGCTGCAGCTGAGGCAACAATAGAAGCCATTTGGGTCGATAACAAATCTAATTAGATTAGATATAATTCTGTTAGCAGCTGAGCTAGGCGTCAGCACAGGCTAAAGAATTAATGGTCTCATCAACGATCCAAATACATACTTCGATAATCATCTGATTTGTTCGGATCATACATCGCAGCGATGTGATGATCGAATAAATCGCATCAGATGATAATCATGAAAATCCGCTGACGAAAGAATTTCTCAGCAATTTGAGCCAACCGTACATAGTTCGGGTGTCAGACACTCGAGTGACTGGCTATAGGCCAAGTGGGAGATTGTTGGACAATTATGACCCATAGCGTCACTATTTGTACAGATCATGGTGTGTTGTACAAATTAACTATGTGACAAAGGAGATTGCTCTCTTATCATTTGTGATTAGATCATCTAGATGTATAAAGATAGGAGGTCCTTATGATTTGTTCCTGGATTGAGAATGATATGAGACAGTATCAGTCCACGAAGGATAAATCATTAAATATCCCTAGTCAGAGTATTATCGAGATTGGACATCAATAAATACGTAAAAGACTAGTATTACACTTGTGCGCGTTGTGAGGGCACAACGGCATAGTTCTCATATGTTTGGGTATAGGATACTCATGCAAGTGTAATAGGAGGTTGTGTTTTACCGATGGTACGGGAAACAGCTTCGCTCTGGATAGACCCCATCGGAATTCCATTGGTAGTATGACTATGTGTCTATGGAAGTCCGAAATCAGGGTAGGTGTATTTGGTCTTAACCTGAGACTTGCACCGCTAATACTTGCGACAATCAATATACATTGGTTGCGGTCGTCCAGGGCTTTAACAGGTTCTGTTTAGACCAATGCTGGGTATATTGAGAATCGTAGTGTGTTGGGTGTGATGTCAAGATGGAAGTGTCACTTCAGTCATATGGAGATGATGGTCACGTAGGATACGGTACTAGTACTCTTAAGTACTGCAGTCATTGGGATAAAATGACAAGGTCATGTTTATCCGATTATAGAGACTAATTACCAGACATCCGACATTTGCTTCGTACGGGGCAAACACAATTCCAGCCCCAGGCCTAGCACGTGATCATCCGATACTGGACGAAATACGCAATACCACGTATATTACGCCTGATATCGATGACGTATGACTCGCACTCTAAATTAATCTGGGATTAATTACGGAGATATTTTATCTAGGATAAAATATCATTTAAAGAGAGAGAACGATTAATTTGGAATTAATCGTTTAATTAATATATTCGATATATTAAACGAAATTGGAATTCGACGCGGAATTAAAATTAGATTTTAATTCGGGCTAACGAATTAATTTAGAATTAATTCATTAGCGATGTGAATAGTGATTTTGCTAGGTGTAATCATTTAATTACGACGCAACAGAAAATTCATTAATTTGGAATTAGCGAACCTGAGCCCGGGATTATTTGCGAGCGCATTCACATTTCGAATTCGAGTGCGGCACGTAAGTCAAATCAAACGTCAAATCGCTAGTCGCATCAAGCGTCAAATCATTAGTCACTTTGAGTGATGTGACAACTTGTCACTTGATTTGATTGATTGATGTTAGTGGTTGGCATTTAAGGCTTTAATTGTTTGACTTTTAAAGCAAAATTTTGGTATATGTTTTGGAAATCAATTACGAAAACTAGACAACATATTTTCATCATCTCTCTCTCTCCAAATTCTCCTCTCTCTCTCGGCAGTTCACTGCCATTTCTTCACTGGTTTCTGTCAAGAAACCGTGAGATGGGAAGCATGAGTGTATGATTTTTGTGGCAAAAATCACAAGAGCTAGCACTCCAAGAGACATGCGAAGGTGATAGGGAAGTCCACCAATGAGCCGGGAACCATTCGACGAAGCTTGGAGCTTGACGAAGGACCACCATGGACATTAAAACAGTGAGCTGCTACTGCCACTGCCGGGCAGTCCCTTTAGCAGAAATTCGAGTTTTGTTCGTTGCCGCGTCGCTCAACGATCGATGTGAGTATTCCGCAACTTCGTTGATTTGTATTCGCACTTATTTCATGCTTGTTTATGATCTTGGGACCTTAATAGAAACCAACACCCATGAGATCCCCGGATATGTTGGCAGTAAATCCGGTCATCGGACTATCCGAGCACGTACGTACCTAGTACTACGTTTTTACCGATTTACAAGACATGGTTGACTTCTAGCAAAGCATCGTGCCTACCCAATTCTCCAGAAATATTCTTATAGGAATATGTGATCTGTATCAGGCGTAGTATACGTAGTATTGCGTATTTCGATCCAGCATCAGATGTCACGTGCTAGGCCTGGGGTTGGAATTGTGTCTGCCCCGTACAAAGCACATATCGGATCTCTGGTAACTAGTCTCTATAATCGGATAATCATGACCTAGTCATATTATCCCGATGACTGTAGTACAAAAGAGCACCAGTTCTGTATCCTACTGATCATCATCTCCACTATGACTGGAGTGAAACTTCTGTCTTGACATCACACCCAATAAACTACGATTCTCAATATACCCAGAAGAGGCGTACACAGAACCTGTTAAAGCCCTGGATGACCAAAACCAATGTATATTGATTGTCGAAAGTATTAGCCGTGCAAGTCTCAGGTTAAGACCAAATACACCTACCTTGATTCAGACTTCCATAGACACATAGTCATACTACCAATGGAATTCCGAGGGTTCTATCGAGAGCGAAGCTGTTTCCGTACCATCGGTAAACACAACCTCCTATTACAATTGCATGAGTATCCTATACCCAAATATATGAGAACTATGCTGTTATGCTCCCACAACGCGCACAAGTGTAATACTAGTCTTTTACGCATTATCGATGTGCAATCTCGATAATACTCCGACTAGGGATATTTAATGATTAAACCTTCGTGGATTGATACTGTCTCATATCATCTCAATCTGGAACTAATCATATGGACCTTTTATCATTTATATATCTTGGTAATCTAATTA